>CM038111.1:20730348-20790046 GCA_001642375.2 Mentha longifolia
CTCTGTTACCAAAGAAGGTGCTGGGGCCGGTATATTTATACAAGCTCCTGGCAACCAAGAATACAAGTTTGCTATAAAGTTCAAATTTCCGACTTCTAATAATGAAGCAGAATATGAGGCTCTGATTAGATGCCTACATATATTAGTAGACTTGGAAGCCTATAACATTATAGTCTACTCTGATTCTCAATTAGTTACCCACCAGGTTTTGGGAACATGTGAAAAGAAAGAAGAAAGGATGATAGCCTATGCTAATCTGGTCAAACATTTGCTCAAAAAATTTCCAAAGTATGAAATAATTCAGATCCCAAGAGAGGGGAATGTAGAGGCGGATAAACTAGCCCGAATAGCAAGTGCCGTAGAGGGTAATTGGGCAGGTGATATAGTGCTAATGAATGCTGATACAAAATCTTACTTCTTGGAGGTGAATGTCGTGGAAAAAATATCTGATTGGAGAGTACCAATTGTCCAGGCTCTAAGATCTGGCCAACTCTCAGAAGGCCCAGGAGCTCCTCGAAAATCCATGTTGGCGAGATTCTTTCTAATGGGAAATTTCTTATATCGAAGATCCTTCACGCATCCATATCTGAGATGCCTTTCTGAACAGGAAGGGGAATATATCCTTAGAGAAATCCATGAAGGGTGCGCAGGAGGGCATACAGGTTTTAAAGATTTAGCAAGAAAGACTCTGAGGGCTGGTTTCTTCTGGCCTAGCATGGAAAAAGATGCTAAGGACTTGGTAAAAAAATGTGATAATTGTCAAAGGCATGGCAGATTGATTCATAAACCAGCAGAAGAATTAGGAGTGATGTTTTCCCCATGTCCATTTGATAAATGGGGCATTGATATCGTGGGTAAATTCCCAACTGCCCCAGGTGGTAGAGTTTTCCTTATTGTAGCTGTGGATTACTTTACAAAATGGGTAGAAGCCGAAGCAGTGGTGAAAATCACTGAACAAACCATTCGGAAATTCTTGTGGAAAAATATTTGTTGTCGGTATGGAATCCCTAGGATTTTGGTATCTGATAATGGAACACAATTCAATGGATCATTAATCCGAGCTTGGTGTCAAGAGATGAAAATTGAGCAAAGGTTTGTGGCTGTAGCTCATCCTCAAGCGAATGGGCAAGTTGAAGTCACTAACAGAACCCTCCTTGAAGGGATAAAAGCCAGACTGGAAAAGGCCAAAGGAAATTGGGCGGAGGAATTAGATTCTGTACTTTGGTCCTATAGAACAAGCCCCAAAACAGCTACTGGTGAAAGTCCTTTTAATTTGGTTTATGGGTCTGCAGCTGTGATACCAGCAGAGGTGAGTATTGAGTCGCACCGGATCTTGGCATACGAGGAAAATCAGAACATAGGGCTCTTAAGGGAGAACCTCGATTTAATTGAGGAATTGAGGGAAAATGCTCGCATCAGGTCTGACAAATACAAGCAGCAGATACGTAACGCTTATAATAAGAAAGTGCAGGTGCGCAGATTTGGAAAAGGAGATCTGGTACTCCGAAGAGCAGATGCTCTCAAACCTACAGGCAAGTTAGAACCAAATTGGGAAGGGCCATATGTGATTACCAATGTTCTAAAAGGAGGAGCATATGAGCTGAAAGATGCTGAAGGGAGAGTTCTGCCTAGGCCTTGGAATATCAATAACTTAAAGAAATATTACACCTAAATTGCTGAAATTTTTGAAAGATCATTATTGTAAAAGGCACCTGTTATTCAAGAGGTTTTTAATGAAATGAGGATATTTTCTTTGTTACCTTATATTTTATTTTTTACTTTCATTAATTTTGTTTTTGCTAATTTTGGCATACTTACAAATTATAATTCTCTCGCTCACTTATAATTTACTTGAGGTGGGAGTAGGGGTATACCCTCTGCACTATATTATATAAAACATATATCTATTTCATAAAATTGATTCTCTCTCACTTGGGGCGGGAGTAGGGGAGAGGATATGTTCCAAAATAATTTGTGAACACGGAATTTCATTCCAAATTTAAGGTAAGAAACGAAAAGAATCATCATTTGATAAAGGACTTGATCCGAAGCATTTGCTAAATTAGTTCAGTAAAAATTTAGCAAAATAATATAATAAATGAAACATGTATGCGTAAGCATTTTAGTAAAGGAAGAAGCATCAATAAAGAAATTTGCAGGGTCTGAGTTACGCTCATTAAGAAACCCATAGGGCATAAAATATAAAATATAAGATATGTTATGGTCTACTCCAATCAGATTCTCATTTGCAGATCCTAGCTAGCAGGTCTAGCTAAGCATCTGCTCTGAAAAAGTTCAATACAGATGGCTAATTTGTACTCTACTAAATAAGGGAACAGTTGTAGCATGTCCAAAATGCTAATCTAAGCATTACAAAAAAGATAAGTCTGCAAAGCAAAAGATATATGTATATAAAAGATTAGAGAATCAGAGGGAAGGATCAGCATCAGCCCCTTGAGCACCAGCATCTGCGATAGTTGTAGGAATATCGGGGATGATATCCTCGGAGGGAGCTCTGGCGGCGGCAGAAGACTCGCCTGTGATCTCGGAGTTTGCCTCTGGGAAAGGAAGCATTTCCATCTCTTGTGATCCCGAAATATTTTCTTGAGGGGTTGGATCTTGAATTTTGGTAGATAAAGTTTGCCTCTGCAGTAGGCGCTGGCGAAAAATCAAAGAAGCTATTTGCTCTGCCTCTGTCAACTCTTGCTGAATGGTAGGGAGGACATTTTCTATCTACAAAAGATTAAACAATAAAAATAAAAATAAAAGCATTATTAATAAATAAAATATAATATATAATAATAACAATAAATTAATAAGAAAGGAAGAGGCAGGACCTCATCAAAAACTCCCCGAAGAAGTTCGAGCTTTCCAGCCTTTGCTTCGAGCACTGGGAATAAAATCTCTTCCCAAGCCGGGAAAGAGTGAGCATCTGCAGTTGCAGAAGACAATATGCGTGCAGCTTCACGAAGACACTTTAAATACCATAAATCAGTAGGAGAGTCTGGAACATGCAGTTCCAAGGTAGGAGTAGATTTGCGGAGCAGATCGAAAAGTGTCCCCGGATCAATCTCTGACATTCGATCATCGTCTAATTTCAACGTGGTAAAGCAAGAATCTACAATACTCACTATCCAATGCACCAAAGGAGTATTCATTCTTTCCCAAAAATAAGTAGAATGTAAGAAATCTTCTATTAAACCTCCTACTAAAGACTTTAAAAAGGCTTGGCCTGGTGGAGTCATTAGCAAATATGATTTGCACATATACGCACCTTGCATTTGCCCATGAAAAAGACCCTCCTTTTTTCCCATCTCCACACCCTTGTTGAAAGAAGTTTCATTGACTAAGTCTACTTCTTTCTTATGATCTTCATGAGCCTTGATCAAAGAGACCTTGGCAGCTTCATAAATCTTGGTCAAATCAGCCATCTGATTTTGCAGATTCTCTTTTTCCGCTTCAGCTTTTTCCAAAAGATTTAAGTTAGATCGCACTAGGTTATCACGTTCAGCATCCCTTCGCTGTAAACGCTGAACTTCAGCTTCCAAATCAGCTATTTCCTTCTTCATGGCTTCAGCATTCGAGGATGAATTCTCAGCTACAATATTTTGCAATCGGAAATTTTCCTCTTTTAAGCGTTTAACGCTATCCGAAAGCTCTTCAATATGAGAACGCATCAGCTCGTGAGACTGAGCTCGATGACTTTGCATGGCTCTGTATCCCATAGCCTGGTAAAAATAAGAAGTTAATAGTAAAAAAATAATAATAATAATAATAAAAAATAGTGAAATAAAAGAGAATAAGGTTATACCTTCAGTTCGCAAATGGCAGCCTTATTCTCTAAATCTGCCGAGGAATATCGATCTAATTCTAGCCAATCCTCAGCCCTAAGGAGGCTAGCAATCAATGAAGAACTAGTAGGACCTTCAGCCTCAACCAATTTCCCGGGAAAATCAATCTTTATGGAATTCGACGAGTAAGAAGCATAAGGACAGGCCAGACCCTTGTTTCTTAAAGTCTTGACTAAAGGGGGAATTACCACAGGAGCTTCCATAGCACCTTTAGGGGGATGAGGGATATTGATTGGTTGGAAAGGGTTAATCGGAGCCGATGAGTGTGAGTATTTTTGTTTGGATAAAGGAGGGGAAGGGAGGCAAGAATTAGCAGATAAAGATTTATCAGAAGAAAGTTGTGGAGGAGCAAAGATCACAGTAGAAATATCAGAAGTACTGCTTTTTATTTTCTTATCTGTATTGGCAGAAGGGTTGGATTTGTTTCTTTTATAAGTTTGAGAGGAAGTAGAGTTTCCTCTCTTACGAGAAAGGCTAGGGAAATCCTCTTCCCTTAAGGGAGAAAGCTCCATGGTAACGGCATCTAAATTCACTCTAAAGTCAGGAGCAGAATCTAGTAAAGGAGATTCTTCAAGGGAATGAGAAGGAGATGGACTAAAGGGGGTAATACCCAATGCAGCATCTACTCCAGGTGCCAGAGGATGAGGTTTTTGTTTGGAAGAAGGGCTTTGTTCCTTTGAAGCTAAATGAGGGGAAGAGATCTGTAGTTCAGAAGAGGTAGGGTTAGGTGGTTTCTGCGTAGAAACTTGTTCTTTTTGCGCTTTACGAGCTGCTGCTTTGCGCTGAAGTTGTTCCCTAGCTCTTGCAGCCAAATCATCACCAAATTTCACACCTGTTCAAAGGAAAGAAATATCATTTTGGAAGATTATAGACATTACTATTTTTTATCCTTACAAAGGACGCAGATGCAGATGCTCAAAGGCACCATTGAATGGAATAAAAATATACACACAGGTCATTACCCATCTTTTGGGACCAAGGAGTCCCTGGTTTTAAACCAAAAAAGGATAAAGCCTCCTCACTATGCACCAAGCTTTTGAGGTAAATGTGATCTTTATCATAGATGCGTAGCAGAGCATTGAGCAACCGTGACTCATCTGAAGTCAATTTGGGAGCTACTGGGGGTGCAGGTCGTGAAGAAAGATCAGAATACAAAGAAGTTTGAAAATTTCCCAAGGTTCACCATCAGGAGGAAGAATCACTATATAGCAAACATGCCAAGACTTGTCCACAGAAGAGTACTTTCCGTAGAATTTAGAAAACCAAGGCATAGGCGAGAAATGAAGATGGTATCCTCTAGGGCGAACATAGTGGCATCGGAAGAAAAGGGCTGCTGTGTCCTTGACGCCTTCAAGAGTTAAAATCATGTGAAAAAATATAGCTTTCCTAAAAGAAGCTGGGCTCAATTGATTCAAGGGGATTTCATATAGCTTAGATAACTTAACAAAAAATGGAGGAATTGGAAAACGAAGGCCCGCCTCTAATTGAGCTAACCAGAATACTTTCCCTCGAGGTCGAGGTATCAAGGGACGTTCTTTTTCCCTAGGAACATTGAGAGTGTATCCTAAGGTATTACCCATTTTCGCTAGAAATCTTCGATTCAAATCCTTATCCCTAAAGGAAGATCGATTGTAGTTCATCAAAGGAATAGGAGGTGGACTGGGTTTCTTAAATTCCTTAGACAAAGGAATATCCTTTTCCGTGGGGAGAAACGGCGGAGCACTAGACGAAGACGACATGTCGACAATAAAGAAGGAAAATTGGAGAAATCAGGGAGAAGAGATACCTGCAATGGTAGCTTCCATCCAGAATAAAGAAAGAAAAGAGTTTTCTCTCTATTCTTTTCTCCCCAAAAGCCTTTCGAGCAATAAAATTATTGATTGAAGCACTTCGAAAGTGCGCAAGGAAAAACCTAAGGTTAAAGATGGTTCAGAGCTGGGGAGAGCAGAAGGAGATAATAATAGAACAAGATAGAAGTTATTTATACTAACATCTTATAAATATATTGTATATATATGCGACTGCGTTTTCATTCAGAAGAGAAAAGGATTGCAGATCCTAAAAGAAAGTACGGCTGGGAATGTGTTTTAAAAATAATAATAATAATAATATATATATATATATATATATATATATATATATATCATCTTTGGGGCATTTTATCAAACACTTACGAGGCACAATTTCAAGTATGTGCTGTCCAGATTTTTTGATGATTCCAGAAACTTCGCCGTCGAATCTGACGGTAATCTAGACAATAATTAAAGGGGAAAGCAACTACCAGCAGATCACAAAAAATCAGGATAGCAAGTGAGGATAATAAGAATCATCTATGTAAGCCACCTAATGAGTAAGTACAATAATAATAAAATATTTATATTATATATATGTACATACAAAAATCGCATCGGGACTTCAGATCCTAAGCTAAAGAAGTGGATAAAAGTAAGGTTGTTGGTAAATTTGGAGGTAATCAACTCTAATTTTCAGTTAACAAAAATAATAAACGAAATGCATAATATATATATAAATATAGGTGTTGGAGTTCCGCGCACATGTCGTCAGATGGACGATGATGGGTTTTGCTCCCATGATCTAATTTCTTTAAATTGGCAATACTAAAATAAGCTCATGGAGCAAAAGGGGGAGTAGTTGATAGGTAAATATATATTAACCATTCAACTAAATAAGTAATTAATAAGCCCACATAAAAAGGTCCACCAAAGGGCCCATTATGCAGAGGGATAAAAGTGATTGTTAGGATCTGCTCCCACCAGATTCCCTAAACAAGCAGATCCAAATCTGCAGATCTTCCTTGAATCCGCTTCGGCATCTGCTTGGTCAAAGCGCAGATGGTGAATCCTATACAATTGCAAAAGGAATTATATTTTTTACACGTGTCTCACACGTATTAGTTATGTAACTCTATAAGAATATTATTGTATCCTTTGAGATGACTTTACATAAAAAGACAAAAATACCCTTTTCATAAATCATTATTCACCATCGTGACTATCTTTCGATTATAAATAAGAGATGATATACACACTTTAAGGTACGCTCTCTTTTTCTTTCTAAGTTACAGATTCACACACTGGAAGAGGTTTTTTCTCTCTGGAAAACCTCTGTAATTCCACTTCCAGTTCTAAAACTGACTTGAGCGTCGGAGGTCCTTCCCGGAGGACCCCCAACCACTCCTCCGGTGTTGTTTTGCAGGATTTCGTAGCTACTCAAGGTAAAGAGAAGCTGGATTTCTTGGAGATATTCATCTGTATTTCTGGGAACTTCGATTCCTTAACACTTCTAGTATTTTCACTCAAAATGTTAGATCCATTTTGGATTTCGACTTTTATGGATCTCGTTGAAGATCTTAGACCCAGATCTATCAATGTATTTCAACTAAAAAAAAAAAACCGATATAACACCATCATCCAACTTTTTACCTAACTTGAACATCAAATCGAAACTCAAGTACTTGAAAAAGTAAAACCACATCATCCAACTAGTTTTCTCAATCACGTGGGATAATCATACAAGAAGCATAAACTCATTTAATTTATTTGAAGTAATTTATAAATTCTTAAATAGATTGGATGGTGGAGATTTTTGGAAAGGGGGGACAAAACTAATGCGTGATTAAGTACTAAGCAGTACATAAAAGTATTTAAAATGAATAAGTACATCTACACTTTTCAAAAAAAGAAAATAAAGGAAAAAGTGCAAGTTGATAACAGAGGCTATAGATCATCATGAATAAATAAGTTCTTTGCAATCTCGAAATAATAATAATAATAATAATAATAATAATTGCCCCAGGATTGTACGTAGTGGGATCCTGGAGGGGTATATAATAAGAAACTACCCTATATTTTGCAAAACAAATATAAAACACCAATGTATTTTTTAATTTACATAAAACACCCACGTGTTTCGATAAACTCTGCGTGTTATATACAAACCGTAAAATTTAGACTATTTTAGACTATTTGCACATATTTAAAGGTCAAGAAACTACAAAATTCGCACAAGCATAAGAGTGAGATTCACACACAAGTAGAGAGTGAGATTCTACTTGTGTGATTTTATAGTTTTCTTAGCCTTTATATATGTGCAAATACTCTAAATATGCCAAATTTCACGATTTGGGTATAACTCATAGGGTTTATCGAAATACATGAGTGTTTTCTGCAAATTACAAAACATGGAGGTGTTTTGTTTTTTTTGCAAAACACAAAGGTAGTTTCTT
Source organism: Mentha longifolia (assembly GCA_001642375.2). NCBI lineage: Eukaryota > Viridiplantae > Streptophyta > Magnoliopsida > Lamiales > Lamiaceae > Mentha > Mentha longifolia. The sequence goes on from CM038111.1 coordinate 20,738,446, forward strand.
GCTATTTACCCGATCCTAGAGACAAGAATAATTGCATAATTTTTTTTTTATTTTTTTTGAGGGAGCATCATTAAATATTTAGTTTCACTTTATAACTATTTTAAATTTATTTCTCATAGAATCGCTCTCTACTCATCATGGACAAACTTAAGTATTTAATGTATATTTTCCTTGATGTTACAGTGTTACGTCGATATTTTTTCCATTTAGGGTGAGTTTTTTTAGCAGAGTTTTTTTATTTTTTTTTATTTTTTTTAAGTTTAGTTTTTAAAGTATGTATTTAAATTAATTTCTTTATTAATAGCATTAGTTGTCACGTCATTCACGGACACATTAAGTATGTCAACGATGACATTGTAGCATTCATCTTACTTCTAATTAGTTAATTTTCTTTAAAAGAAAATAATGGTCATAGTTTCTCTTAAAAGTCATTAGAGTACTAGTGCGTGTGCGTAAATAGCATGAAAGGGGAATCAAATGTCATATACTTATAATTAATGCAAAAAACAAAAGGAAGAAAAAAAAAAGAAGAAGGAAAAAGAAAAAGGTTCAGGAGTGAGGGTTCGTAAATTAATAGTATTTTTTGTAAGCTATGCAACTTTTAAATATACTTTTAGAAGAATATCACCAGTAAATGAACACATCCTAGGTTAAAAGCGTATAATCACGGTATTATAATATTGTTATCCAAATGGACTTTATTATCTGTATTATCGTAGGAGTATTATAATATTGTTATCCAAAATGGACTTTATTATCTGTATTATCGTAGGATGTTAGACATTATCAAAAATACATTAGGAATCAATCTTATCCTCATACATGGTAAATCTATGTTGGTAAAAATTTAATGGCAAAAACTTGTGTCAGCCGGAGGCACCGTGCGGCCGGGCCCAAAGTGTCAATCTTTATACAGAAAAGTGTCAATTTATATGAATAAAAGTGTCAATCTTTAACATAATTATTTTACGAATAAAATGACAATTTTTAAAAGTGTCAATCTTTATACAGAAAAGTGTCAATCTATATGAATAAAAGTGTCATTGTTTTAGCCCGGCCGCACGGTGCCTCCGGCTGACCCAAGTGTGTCCCAAATTTAATTTATATCAGCAATTATAATCTGTTGATAACTAATCAGTGCAAATTCGGTCGTTAAAACGAATTTTTTTAGTGCATGTATTTGCACTTGATTAACTTGATTCAAAAATTAATGTAATTCAAATTTTGTTAAAGGTTGAATAATTAAAATAATAATATTATACAAATCAATATTTCAATGTCGATATTTGAAATCAATACATCAAATGCAACTATATGTGAAAACTATTTTGCCGATTTATAATTTGTTGGCAAATATGGATACCGATAAACCTTGTGCAGTGCACCATATAATTATATTACATTCATATTAAACTTAGAATGTTTCTCAAATCGATGCAGGAAAAACGAGTGACTTCAATACCTGTAAAAAAGAGACACTAAAATCAATAGATACGTGTACAATATTACCAATGATATAATCTGATCAAGCTATATCCACCAAGGGCTCGGGCCTATTTATAAGTTATCTCAATCAATTATTTAAGAGTTAATAATTAATTAAAAATAGTAGAGTAGTACACTAGTACTTGCTAATTAAGATAAAGCATGTCACAGAAATGATGCACTTTACCTCTGCTTTCATAAACAAAATTCAAACATAGTTGAAAGATAAAATTAGTGGTAGTGAGCAAATACTCGATATAGAGTCAATTTCCAACATTTTGAGGAAAGCTACGGTTAGTGGTGGCCAAATCATTTCTTCAGTCCCACTAATTACTTTCCACAATTAAATTATGAGCTTAATAGGATGTGGCTTAGCTGCTAGGCCCAAGCAGTAGGCCCAATATAATTGGGCTTAGGTCAACCTCGGCCCACAACAGCTCGGCCCATTCCAAAGAAGCCCCACTTCAGCCCATCACACTTCGGCCTAGTAAGAAGTCCAATCAACCAGAGAACTCGGCCACGATCCAACTGCCCCACGGTCGAGAGACAGTTACCCACGATCTCGAGACACGACCTCGGGTGTAACTGCTCCCAAGGTCCCTATAAATACCACTTGTTAAAGTGCAGAATGTACGTTGTAATAACCTTCAATATTATACAATTTTACTCTCCGTGGACGTAGATCTCATTAACGGTCGAACCACGTTAAATCTCTTGCGTACTTTACCTTTTTTTCCGGCTAACTTTTCCGTCCATACTACCTCTAAAAATTCCACGATCGATCACTGGCGCCGTCTGTGGGAACCGAAGAAAATCTGTGATTCCGATCAAGTTTTTTTTTAGAGAAAGTAAGATGGTGAAGTCCACACGAACTGGCGCTGCCAAGAAAAAACAAAATCAAACCGATCCACCCACTAGCCCACTTCGCACTCTGGTTCCCGAGGAGGACGTCGAAGCCAGTCAAACTCGGCAGACTCAATCACACAGAACGGGCAAGCAACCCATCCATGAACGAACTCCTAAGGGCCACGTGCAGGACACCTCGTCCAGCGATTCCACCAACGGGCGAAGGACGGATCAGGGGGGCCACCGACGTAAAGAGAACGCGATCCGACCTGAACTTGGGGACGCGCTGAAAGCTTACCTCGACCTGCATGAGCAGGATTTTCTCAAGTTTGCGAGCCAGCGTCAGCAACGCGACCTTCGAGCAGAAGACGACATCGGCACCTCCAGGAGGAGGAGGTCTCCAAGCCTCTAGATCGTTGGAGGCCAGGATCCTGAGCACCCTCGAAGGCAACTACACCATGCACCTCGGCAAGGGTCAGCGTCACCTCGGAGATCGCCTCCCCGACGTAACGAGTCACCTCGGCGAAATGACGAGGATCGATACGAAGGAAGATTCACTAACAGAGTACTCCGTACTCATCTTCCCCCACACTATAGGGTGCCGTCTATACCACCTTATAATGGAACGTGTGATCCTAACAACTTTCTATCACGTTTTCAGTATAACATGATGAACCAAGGGCTTCATGGGGATATTTACATGTGTAAAGTCTTCCCCGAACTCTTGGTCGATAATGCCAGGAGCTGGTTCGACAGCTTGCCGAACCACAGTATAGGGTCATATGCTGACCTACTTGACGCTTTCCAGAGTCAATTTTTCCAAAAAACCGAGGCAAAAATCAGCCCGGCTCAGCTACTCTCCTTGAAACAGGAGCGGGGAGAAACAATAAGTGACTTCCTGACCCGTTTTTACAACGAGAGTCTGAGGGTAGACCGTCTCTCTGACGACGTCCTCATCTCAGCATTTCAAAATGCTATTCAATCCGGAGCTCTCTTCAGAGAGCTTGTAAAGACACGACCGGCGACTGCCAGGCAACTCTGGAAGATTGCCGACACTTTCGCCGAAGCGGATGAGGCCGACCATAGGAAGCGGGCTGTAGATCGGCCCGAACGCAGCGATAAGAAGAAAAGAGAAGAGCGCACCGACCATGGGCCAGGTCGCCGAAGTGCCTTCGATCGATTGCAACGGGGCTCTATGGAATCCCGTTTGGGACCTCAGTTGAACCAGAGAGAGGGTCAGCCAGCACAGCTGACGAAGCCAAAAGCCGAGATATACGAATTGCACTCGAACTTGTTCGAGAGGCCACCTCCATTGTCCCAAGGAGGAGCAAAGCGACGAGCTCAAACGAAGAAGTTCTGCAAGTTTCATGATGACTACGGCCATGAAACGGAGGAATGTCGAGCCCTCGCAGCAAACATCGAACTCCTGGTACGTGATGGTACTCTCAAGAAGTACTGGTACCAGCAGGACGCCCGAACTCAAGGAAAGGGCAAGCGCAAGAAAAATGGGGGAAATAACTGCGCCCCCCAAGATAAGAAGCAGAAGCACGAGGAAGAAGAGAAGGATGAGGACCAGCCTCAGTACGACAGGGTCATCCAAGCCATAACCGGGCTGCCCCCAGGCGTAACGAAGTCCTCCTTGAAGGCCGAGGCCAAAAGCCCGTGGCAAACCGAACTTGTACAAAAGAGGTTCAAGAAAGACGAAGTCGTCATCTTCTCTGACGACGACCCCGTCCCTTACTCCTCACCGCATCAGGACGCCACCGTAATTCAAGCGGCAGTGGCGAACTGCCTCATTAACCGGGTACTCATCGACAGTGGAGCATCCGTAAGCGTGCTCTTCAAAGACTGTTTCGACCAGCTCGGCATTGAAGAAGCACGCCTAAAATCAACATCTACTCCACTGAAAAACTTCACGCAGCAAGAAACCGTGACAGAGGGCATCATTTCACTTCCCGTAACTGTAGGGAAGAGCCCGCTATCGTCGACAAAGTTGATTAACTTCTTCGTCGTGAAGGCCAATTCCCCCTACAACATCATTCTAGGGAGGGACTGGCTGGTGGCAGCAAAGGTGATCTGCTCCGCTTACCACCTAATAATCAAAATCCCATCCAAAAATGGGATAATCACAGTCCGCGGAGACCAAGGTCAAGCGAAGGAGTGTTTTCAGCTCGCTCTCCGAAGTGAGGGTAAGAAATACCCCCAAGCATAGCAACTAAAGGGTCCCAGGGAGATAGAGCAGTCGTCGTCTCCATCTCTCGAGCTAGTGGAAGATGTCACATTGTACGAGGACGATCTCACCAAGGTCGTCAAAGTAGGGTTTGTTGGAAACGACGAACTCCGATGTCAACTCATCCAGCTCCTCCGAGAATTTAGGGATGTCTTCGCTTGGTCACCCCTGGACATGACCGGGGTGGCGCCGAACATCATCACACATCACCTCAATATTGATCCCAAGGTGAAACTAGTTCGGCAAAAACAAAGATCTTTTGCCACCGAAAGAAATCAAGTGATATACGACGAGGTACGCCAACTCCAGAAAGCGGATATTTTATTCGAAGTAAAATATCCGACTTGGCTGGCAAATCCCGTGATGGTCAAAAAGCAAGGTGGAAGGTGGCGGATGTGTATTGACTACACCGACCTGAACAAGCACTGCCCCAAAGATTGTTACCCTCTCCCCAACATTGATAAAAAGGTCGAAGCCTTAGTCGGCCACAAAGTGTTCAGCTTCCTCGACCTGTATAAAGGTTACCACCAGGTCCTCATGAGTGCCGAAGACGCACCGAAAATAGCCTTTGTCACTGACTTCGGCACCTTTGCATACAAGAAGATGCCCTTCGGACTGAAAAATGCTGGGGTGACCTACCAGAGGATGGTGGACAAAATCTTCGAGGCACACATCGGTAGAGTAGTTGAAGTATATGTAGACGACATTGTCGTCAAGAGCAAAGAAATCGCTACGTGTGTAACCGAACTCAAGGTCATTTTCAGCCTACTTCGGACGGTTAATCCTAAGTTAAATCCAGAAAAATGCACATTCATGGTCCGATCTGGAAAATTCTTAGGGTGTTGGGTTTCCCATGAAGGGCTGAAAGCCAACCCATCTAAAAAACGAATTGTCCAAGAAATGCAGATACCGAAGTCGATCCACGACGTGCATAGGCTGACAGGCTGCCTGGCCGCCCTCAGTCGGTTCCTATCCAAAGCTGCCGAAAAGCAGCTCGTGTTCTTTAAAGTACTAAAAAAGGCGCCCAACTTTGAGTGGGGTGACGAACATAAAAAGGCGTTTCACGAGCTAAAAAAATACCTCGCAAATCTCCCTACTTCGTCCATACCTAAAGAAGACAAAGTCCTTTCCCTCTACTTTGCAGCCTCAAATGAGGCGATCAGCGCGGTGTTAGTTCGGGACGAGAAACATCGTCAACTCCCGGTCTATTTCATCAGTCGAGCTTTAAAAGGGCCAGAGACGAGATATCAACCGCTAGAGAAAATCGCGCTGGAGCTGGTAAATGCGGCCCGGAGACTTCGGCCTTATTTCCAGGCCTACCCTATACAAGTGCTAACCGACCTTATTTCGGCAAGTACTTATAAAACCCGAAGCTTCAGGACGAATCGCTAAGTGGGCAGTAGAGCTCGGCGAGCACGCAATCTCCTTTTTACCGCGGCAAGCTATAAAGGGGCAAGCTTTGGCTGACTTCCTAGTGGAAGCTAAGTTCGCAGAGGACCAGAAATCCACCGAACTAAACGACACGACAAAAGAACAAACACCATCACCACCGCGTGATTGCTGGAACATTTATGTTGACGGTGCGTCAGGTCGCCAAGGAAGCGGAGCTGGTATATTGCTGATCAGCCCGGAGGGGAAAGAATCTACCCACGCACTCCGTTTCAACTTTTCCACCATGAATAACGAGGTGGAATATGAAGCCTTGATCGCCGGACTACGCTTAGCACAAGCCCTTCAGATTCAAGCAGTTTATCTCCATAGTGACTCTCAAATCATAGTAAGTCACATGCTGGGCAAGTATGAAGCCAGGGGAGAGCGAATGAAGAAATATCTCCTCAAAGCGAAATCACTACAACAGGGTTTCCATTACTTCGAGTTGACTCGCATCCCCAGAGGAGAGAACAACCGAGCTGACGCTTTAAGCAAACTTGCATCGACAACAACGACCTCTCCGGTGGAGGAAGTGCAATCCCGAAGTATTGATGAAACCGAGGTTAACATTGTAACGGAGGACGGACCGAACTGGATGACTCTACTTCGGAATTTCTTAGAAAAAGGTGAGCTCCCCGCTGACAAGGTCGAAGCAAGAAAAATCCAAGTCCGATCCGTCAACTATACCCTACAACAAGGAGTGTTGTACAGGAAATCATACCTCCAGCCTTGGTTAAGGTGCATTGGACCCAACCAAGCGGATTATGCATTACGCGAGGTCCACAAGGGGTCATGCGGAAGTCACATCGGCGCGCGCGCATTAACCAAAAAAATCATGAGGTGGGGGTACTACTGGCCTACCATGTTTAGGGATGCCGTCAACCTCGTTAAGCATTGTCCGAAGTGCCAAATCCATGGAACGGTGCCGAGGCTGCCGCAAACCGAATTGATCGGAATGCAGAGTCCTTGGTCGTTTATGCAGTGGGGTATAGACATCGTCGGCCCATTCAGGAAGGTACCCGGCCAACTAAAATTTCTCATCGTGGCCATCGATTATTTAACGAAGTGGGTCGAGGCCGAACCCCTGGCAAGAATTACGGGTAAGAACGCGTTGAAATTCATCTGGAAAAACATCGTGTGCCGATTCGGCATACCTCATGCACTAGTCTCAGACAACGGAACTCAGTTCACAGATCGAGCATTCAGAGACTGGTGTGACGAGCTGAACATTCAGCAAAAGTTCACTTCGGTAGCCCATCCCCAAGCTAACGGTCAAACCGAAGTTACCAACAGAACCATAGTCAAAGGGCTAAAAACCCGTCTCGACAAGGCAAAAGGGGACTGGGCAGCTAACTTACCCCAAGTCCTGTGGTCATACCGAACTACCCCACGAACATCCCACGGCGAAACCCCATACAGTCTGGTTTATGGGACCGAAGCGGTAATTCCAGTCGAGATCGGTGTGCCAAGCCCACGAACACTCCACTTCGACGCCCAACATAACAAAGCAGAGCTCCGAACTGACCTAGATTTGTTGGAAGAAAAGCGGGAGCAAGCCTACATACATGAACCTCGATATAAACAGCAAATGGCTCGGTACTACAACAACCGGGTAAAAAATCAGCAATTCCAAATAGGTGACCTCGTACTACGAAACAACGAAGTCAGTAAAGTAGAAAAGCTCGGCAAGTTGGAAGCTATGTGGGAGGGGCCGTATCAAGTTCAGGAAGTCCTCGGCAAAGGATCTTATAAGCTCGTCTGCATATCTGGTGAGCCTATACCCCGAACTTGGCACATCTCCCACCTAAAACGATACTATGTATGAGCGGTGATTAGTGTATATACATCATTCAAATCTAAATGTTTCCTTTTTCAAAAAATGTTTTCCTTTTTATATTAACGAGTACATCTTTCTTTTACATACGTCTTAACATGTTCCATATCATCGTGTCTTTACCGCTTATAGATTTTATCTTTAAATCTAACGTCCTGATGAGGACCGGATAAGCTAAAACTCCATTTTTCGGAGTAGCATCTAAACGCGTAACAGGGGACCACCCCAATCGATAAATTCGACAAATAAGGAACCTAAGCTTCAACTTCGTCTCTGAACGAACTGGTCGCTTAATCACCCACTTCGTCCCCGGACAAAGTGGCAGTCCAACAACCCACTTCGTCTCCAAAACAAAGTGGCTGACCCGTTACCCACTCCGTCTCTGGATGAGGTGGCTGTCTAGCTACCCACTTCGTCTCTGGACGAAGTGGCAGTCCAACAACCTAACCTCTTCAACGAAGTAACTGGCCAACCAGCTCAACTTCGCCTATAGACAAAATGACTACTCTAAGTCAAAACTTCAGATGTAGTAACTACTTGGACTCGATCATTGTCTTTAGACGAGAAGTTCCAGCTAGGTCGCGACTATTACACACTCAAAGCAAAAATAAAAAAAAAAAAAAAAATAAAACACAAAAATTCGAGTACAAATAGCGACAGGTAAAATCTCATTTTATTAGTAATATTTACGAGATTACAGGATGGTACTTCACGTGGGCCTATTCGGACTGGGAGCACCACTACATCGGAAATATTCCCTGACGACACGGGGTTCCGGTTCTGAACTTGAGCCGTATCTATATACACTATCTAGGAGTGTCATCCCACCGCCATGTGAAGGCTTCTTCCCACGACCCCCTCTATTCGATGAGGTATGACCTCGGGTAGAAGTTTGTCCTCGACCAGCCGAAACGGACTGACTTCGACCTCCTGACTGCCTGCGGCTAGCACTTCCGCCTCACCCCATAATTGCAAGGGTTTGTTCTCTTGTTAGGGCGGTACTAGGAGGGTGCACTCCAGGCAGCTTTCCTTCTAAAAACGCCTCGACGATAGGGTCACCCGAGGTCCGGTCCGAGGTAGCAGGCAGCACAGCTTTCTTCTTAAGCAGCCACTCTCTGAATCTTGGCCTTCTCTTCAAAACGACTTTGTACTTCGACCCGAGATTGAGAAGTTCGACTTCAACTTTCTGGACTTCATCGGAATTTTTGCCGAACTCCTGCTTATACTTACTCAGGAGGGTCCAGTTCTCCTTTAATTTATCGCGCACCTCGTATTCTAGGTTTTCTTCGCCCATCTCCCTAAGGTCTTGGATATTTTCCTTAGCCGAGTCGTATTTGTCAGAAAGATCAAGATATTGTGCGTGCATCTCACTGAGCTGGGTTTCAGAAGCCTGAAGCTTGGCCTCGGCAGTTTGGAGTTTTACCTCAACGCTTCGGTGAGCCTCTTCAACAGCAAGGACCCTGGCCTCGGCAAGTCTGCACTTATGTTCCATGTCTCTCTTGGTGTCATGGGCGATCTCTTTCCATTTTTTAGCATAAGCCTCGGCTTCGGCAACAGCCTTCCGAAGTACAGCTACTTCTTCACTCAAGTGGGAAGGAGTGTGCAAGTTAGGCGAGTACACGAAGAAAAAGCACAAAGTTTATAAAGATATTTTCATTCATTGGCCGAGATCGGCAAAAGAGTACAAGCGCCGCCCTAGTGGCGACGATATACAAGGCTAGACAAAAAAAAAATATATATATATATATATATATATAATAAGAGGTTCAGTCGACCTCATGGCGGTTCTCCCCCTTTTGGCCGGCTTCGGCGTCCCTGGGCTCTCCGGTAGCCCGATCCCTCAGCAGATCGGCTATAACTGCCTCCAGCTTCGGGTCCCGGTCGGCTGGGCAGTCACGAACTTCTACGTCGGACAGCAGCGACCCGCGCTGAGTCAACTGCTGCACCACGGGCAAGTTCGGAGCAAATTCCAGGAGCACTTCGGCGTACTCCTGCAGTATCTCCTCCGGGGACATCGGAGCGTAATCGTATTAAGCCTTGTCCAGGCTGGGGAAATCAATAGCAATGCGGTCGATGGTCCCCACAACGACCGACGGGCTCATCCGGCCCACCAGCTGAGTCACCATTTCGCCGAAGCTCTCGGATCGGAAGATCCGCTCAGAAAAAGCTCCGAGCACGCCTCTCTGATTGGCAGTGGCTTGGGCCACCTTCCCCTGTTCCTCTTCCAGCTCGGCCTTTAGCCGGGAAACCTCGGCCTCCAAGTCAGAGGCCTTCCTCTTTGCCCTGTTGGCCGAAGCAATGGCCTTCGCTTCCTTGTCGGCCGCCTCCTTGGCTTTCGCCTCGGCTGCTGGCACTTTGGTGGCCACCTCGGCCTTCACGGCTTCCAGCTTGGTCAAAAGCTTATTATACTAACCAACTCCGCTTGTGACAAAATTGGCCATCCCTTGAAGCCCGGCCAAGATCGTGCCCGCCTCTTGTTAAAAAAAAAAAGAGGAGAGGAGAGAAGAAGTTAGAAAACACAAAAAAAAGGAAGTGAGAAAGCTAGTCAAATTACCGAAGTACTACACATACCTTGGGAAAGAAAAGACGGTCCTGTGTCTCCTCCACGGGAAGCTGGTCGATCACAAAAACCCCGACCTCGGTGATCGGGTGTAGTGCCGACGCTACGCGCTGAGGTGGTGGCGAACTCAATCGAGGTGACCCCTCAGGTTGAGAAATCACTACCGCCGACCTTAACGGTTCGGCGGACTTCTCCGACGAAGCGGCCGTGACCGCCCTGTTAACCGAGGGCGCTGACCTCTTCCTCTTGTTCTTGGCGGCGGCGGCGGCTTGCAATGCTGCGGGATTCACTGCAACATCGGCACGCACTTAGACAGAAGGCAATACAAATACAAAACACGAAAAAGGTAGTGCAGCGAAGCCGGGCCTCACCCAAGTCCGCATGGATTGTTGGGTTATATGGACTTAACCCATATCGGGCCAGATCCACTTCGGTGTACACGCGCTCGATACACCCGAGGTCCGATAAGCTCGTCTCGAGATTGCCCACTGGCCTTTCAATCGTTCGAGACTCGAACTTCTCACCGGACCACGGGTGTAGGGGCACACCCTCCTGACGGCAGAAGAAGAACTTCTTCTGCCAGTTCGACACCTTCGATGGCGTCTGGATTCTAAATTTATTTACAGGGGAGATATAAATCCACCCCGTCGAACCTATCTTCGGTCTAAAAAATTTGAAGAATAAGTCCAGCGAAGCAGCCCCACCTCCTCGGCTCACATCGGCGATAAATCCTACGATCTGCTTTACCGACGTGGGGGCTAGTTGACCTAAAGATACCTTCAGTTTATCCAGGAGAGAGACAAAAAATGGGTGCAAAGGAAAACGAAGCCCGAAGTCTAAATGGTCTTCGTATACTGTAAAAAAACCTAAGGGTGGTGTACAACCTCGGTCGACTTCGCGAGGTAGAACCCACTCCGCCGACCTCGGGAACAGGAAGGACCGGGCCTAATTTTCCATATGTGGTACACTCATGGTACTCACATACCCTTTGGCCGCAGTCGACCCCCTTAATTCGGGATACTCAAGTAAAACAATAGCAGGGCAAGCAAAACTATACAAAGAAGTCGTAACCCTAACCGGATAAGATCGTAGCGGAGGCAAAGGACGCCTCACCGTCTCTGCCGCCGCCGGAGAATCCGTCGGCGCCGATTGATTTTCTACACCGGTAACAATATTTCTAACCCAGGCGATAAAGGCATTTCTACACTACAAGATGAGGAAGAAGCCATGAAAGATGTGAAGAACTTACTTTTTCTCCGGCGAGTTTTCGACTAAATTTTTCATCAACGGCGAATGCTCAGGAAATGGCGACGATGGCTAGGGCTCTCAGAATTTTGAAAAAAGGGGAAAAGTGAATTCAGCGTACTCGAGACACAACTATAAGAGGGATTTTAGCCTTTTTCAAATCCCGCCCCTTCAGCGACCCAACTACGGCGTGACACGTGTCCCACATAGCTGTCTCCCAACAGAGGCGACTCTTCATCTCCCGCCCAATAAGTTCGACTTCAGCCCCGTCCTCGTCGAACCTCAATTTCGAGGGCGGGTAAATTAACCTCGACCTCGTCTTCCCACTACAGGCAGCACGATTTTTTACTTACACTGACCTCACTCTCTGATTTCTTTGGGGGGGGGATGTGATAGGATGTGGCTTAGCTGCTAGGCCCAAGCAGTAGGCCCAATATAATTGGGCCTAGGTCAACCTCGGCCCACAGCAGCTCGGCCCATTCCAAAGAAGCCCCACTTCGGCCCAGCAAGAAGTCCAATCAACCAGAGAGCTCGGCCACGATCCAACTGCCCCACGATCGAGAGGCAGTTACCCACGATCTCGAGACACGACCTCGGGTGTAACTACTCCCAAGGTCCCTATAAATACCACTTGTTAAAGTGCAGAATGTACGTTGTAATAGCCTTCAATATTATACATTTTTACTCTCCGTGGACGTAGATCTCATTAACGGTCGAACCACGTTAAATCTCTTGCGTACTTTACCTTTTTTTCCGGCTAACTTTTCCGTCCAAACTACCTCTAAAAATTCCACGATCGATCAGAGCTTAAATTAAATTAAATTAATTGTCTTAAATAAACAGAAAGCTTAATTATGAGTAATATTTTCTAGATTTCAAGTCTGCTACGGAAGACGTACTACTAGCTAACCTAACTCGTGATAATTAGCTTTATTTGGTCGGTTTAGTGCTTTCTATCGCATGATACTTATAGCAATCATTAATTTATGTTGCTTCTAAAAATAAATATAAAAAAAAAATGTTGCTTGTCGATTCAGATTGAGGAGTTATTATTATTATTATTATTATTATTATTATTAAATGTGAAGAAATTAAATAACCAATTTTTGAACAATGGCAGGTCAATCAAATACTGTATATGTTAACATGAGGCTGATTTTAGGTTAGGGTTTTCAGAATCAAGGGCATCAAGAATAGAGGGCATCAGGCTCGATTTTAGGGATGCTTTTGGAGAAAAAGGAACTCTTCACAGTGGGATAGGACAAGGACGATGGCGGCAAAGGATTTCAGCGGAATGGGAAGTTGCGCGTGACGGGCAGTAGAGTTGCAGAGAGAAGAGATAAAGGTTCGAGAGAGATAGAGAGAGAATGTGAGAATGGAGAATGAGAGAAAGTGAAAAAGATAGAATCTAGGGCTAGAGTAGGATTAGGGTAACAAATTAGTTAATGGGCTAAGATCAATATATAGGCTGCATAATGATGGGATATTAGTATTATTTGAGCCATTAGTGAGAGATAAGGGTTTCTCAATTATTTCCTTATTTGGGTTGTGACAATCGAGTTCGAATAGCCCAATAAAGAATGTGAGACAATTGATTTGGGACAGAGAGAGTATTTAACTATCATACTCGCTTCGTTCCAAATCAATTGTCTCATATTTTGAATATATATGAGACATAAAATAATAAAATGAGACAATTAATTTGGGATGGAAGGAGTAAATTTTATACTATGAAATATTTCTAAGAGCATCTCCAGCCGCAAACCCGTTTTAAACGGGCTTGCGGCACTATTTTGGTGGGGAGGGGCTCTCTCCAAATTTCATCTCCAGCCGCAACCGCAAGCCTCTCCCCCGGGCTCTCTCTTATATTTAATTCGTTTTATTTTTGATTTTCGATATATTTTTAAATTTGATTTTCGTTCGATTTATTTATTTAATTAATTTTATTTTCAATTAAAAAAGTAACAAAATTTTTGGAATTTTTTTTATTAAATTGAAACGAAATACAAGAATTAAAATTTAAACAAAAATTACAATTAAACTAGCTACTTTTCGATCATGCTCCACAATTTAGTCCTAAGGAGGTGATGCTGCTCCAACTCCTCCGGTGTCATCTGTGTGGTATCAGTGGCGAGCAGCTTGTTATTCGAAGTCATGATCGGCTCCCTCCGGAACGTCCTCCAAATCAATCGTCTCCTCAGCTTGTTTGTCTTTTCCTTTATTCCTTCTTTGGGCAGAGCTTTTTTGTTCCCGATCGGGCGGGGGCGTTCTGGAAAATAGTCATCCTCTTCAGCAGCTTCTACGTCAGGATTGCTGGAGTTGGACAACCCGTCTGTGCCCTTCTGTTTTTATTACCGCGAAAAAGATCATACTTAGGCAATTTCAGCAGCTCTTGATAGGCCTTCCCATATTGGAAAGCTTGTTTCGTCTCAGCTTGATATAGCTCACATGCTTTGTTGAAGACGTCGTTTGAGTCTTCTCCGCTCTTCCACTCCCTCACAGCTTGAGCGTAGTAGCCATGGAATTTGTTGCATTTCAGCATCATCCGCTGATAATGCCCCTTCAGCATCTTCTTATTTCTGGGCTTGTAGCCAATAGTATGAATCGTAGCATTGTACATGTCTACGACCTTGCCCCAGAAAATGACCTCCTTCTGTCCATCGCCAACTCCCAGTCTTCAGAAATGCTAGACCACACCTTGATGAGATGAGCCAACTCCTCCGAACTGTACGGTACGGCCTTCGTCCGCTCGGTTGACTCCGGATTTGGGGCGGCAGCGGTCAATGCGCTTGCTTTCTTCTTGGCCACTGGACGCATGTTCGAAACTAACTCGAACGAACTCTACAGATTTAGCCCTTCGAGATCTTGCGTCGCACCTTGACTTCCCTTGAACGGCAGAGTTCTGAATTGATCGAAGATGGGTGGAGAGACATCTTGATAACCGGCAGGAGAATAGCCTATCACTCTGTAGGTTAGAGGACTCGCGTAGGCCGCGAATCCGAGGTTGGAAGGCTGCGGCGGCGGCGGCGGCGGCGGAGAATCATCGTCACCTTGAGAATCATCGTCGGGTGGAGAATTATCGTCGGGATGCGAGGAGGAACCACCGACGGCTTGGGATCACAATAATTCAAGAAACGACTCGTCATCCATCGTTGGATTTGGTTGAGAAAGGAGAAAATAATTTAAATTTGTAAAGAAATTTTGGGATTGTGAAGAAGAGTAGATGAATTGTGGAGGTGTGGGAGATGATTTGTGGGGGTGTGTATTTATAGGGAGGATTTGGGGAGGTAGCCGTTGGGCTAGCCATTGCTTTGCAACGGTTGAATTTTTTTTTAATTTTTTTTGCCTCAAAACTCAATTAAAAAAAAAATACCTGGCTGACGTCAGCACTGGGGGTGGGGAAGGGCGCAAGCCGGGCTTGCATTTGCACGTCGGGGCTCGCTGAACGAGGGGCTCACCAGCGCGGCCCGGGCTCGCGACGCGGGCTTTCGAGCGGGCTCGAGCCCCTCGGCCTCAACACGTTGGAGATGCTCTAAGGCACGCCCAATGGAGAGCTCAAAAAGTGGGCTCTCTCCCACTTTTCCGGTGGAGAGAGCCTAGTTACCCTCAAAATCGACCCCAATGCATGGGCTCTCTCCGATTTTTTTTTTTATTCAATTTTGATTTTTTTTTCATGTTTATTTTTTATTTCTATTTTTATTTTATTTATTGAATTTAAATTACAAAATAAAATTTTTGAAAATAATTTCATTTATTGAATTTAGTAAACAACATTACATAAAATTAAATATGCATAAAATTAATTAATTAAAAAACCCAACTACATTTTATGCTCTACGTGCGCACAATTCCTCGATCAAATCGGAGATGAGTTGCTCGTGACGGTCGAGTCGACTGCATGTAGTACTGGTATTGGAAGAATTGTCCGATGGCCACATGGTGACAAGGGTCACCCTACGATCATCCTTGATGCGGTGGCATCCCACGATCTCTGGATTTGGCATGCATTTTTCGGAGTAGCCAGCTCGAACAACGAACGACATCAACGTCCTCTACCAATTGCTAGTTTTCTGCGACGTTGTGAATGGAAGAGCGTCGCCGATTCAATTCACGGTCAACGGGTGAACATACAACATGGGCTACTACCTCACCGACGAGATATATCTGAAGTGGCCTACATTCATGTCAAGCCCTACACATACAACGGACCCAAAAATCGAACTTTTCAAGGCAAAGCAGGAGTTGGCTTACAAAGTTGTTGAAAGAGCTTTCGGAGTACTTCAAATGCAGTGGGGAATTATCAAAGGTCCATCACGACTCTACTATCGCGATAATATGGAAGACGTTATGTATGCTTGCATCATCTTGCATAACATAATAATCGACAACGAAGGGGTGATGGCATCGGTATGGTCCCTACTTGAAGACAAGGCTTCTAGCAGTAGCTCGGGTCGAGTGTCTCAAGGAGCTACATCTTTGTTTCAGCATTATGTTGCAATTTACGCCGATGCTTCTTAGCATCCCCGGAAATCAGTGGTGTCCCTTGTGCATCTCCAACAACCGTTCACAATCGTCGCCAGTAGGGCGATTTAAGTAATTGCCTTCGAAAATTGAAACACTTGATTTACATAATTGTTTCATCATTTTTACACCCGTCAACACTGTCATGCGTTGATACTCGTCGTAGTGGTCTGCCGAGCCACCATTTATGAGTTCACACAAAGCAGAATGTGTGGCACGCATTCCCCCGGTCCTCTATTTAGTGACCCTTTTTTTCAGCATGTGTGGCACGTATTTCCACGCTTATTGTGGATGAGCTTTAAAATGATTTTTTGAAGTATTATTTCTTTTACGAGATACTACAAGTGTTGTTGTATTCCGTAAAAGAAAGAATACTTCAAAAATTCATTTTAAAACTCATCAACGATAAACGTAGAAAAACATGCCACACATGTTGAAAAAAGAAGGTCACTAGATGGAGGACGAAAGTAGAACTTTTTTACTATCTTGTAATACAACAACAAATCTAGACATTTGACATTCTATTAAATGTATACATGTTGGAGCTTAATGAAGATTCGTGTATAGACTAATCTCACCAACCCATCCAGGTATATGATTGTTAAAAACGTGGCATACGTTTGCTTTGGAATTACAACTTGATAATACGAAAAAATACAATCATAAACAACGAAAATTACAACAATAAGTAAAATTTAACACGGATGAAAAACATGCCTCTTAAGAGTGACTTAATGCCAGAGTGGTTTGTTGTCTCTACGCCATTATATTGTAGTTTGCGAGGGTTCATCGGTATGCATCGAAGGTAACGAGTACAGATTTTCAAGACATAAATAGATAAATAAGAAGAAAACAATAAAAAAAGTTAATTTATATTGCTGTCACAATCTCAAATAGAATCGACGAATACTAATTAATTGATTTTATACTAATGCCAAAATATAGATCTTAAAGTAAATAATTTGATTTAACTTTTCGGCGGTGCTTAGTGCTGAACACTTCCCTTCAATAGCGACTTATAAAGTTTTAAATTAGAATTATTATATAGTTATCACTAAAATTCTGTTCACCGAATTAGATTACTTCTTTTGAAGTGCCTATAAGAGAGTTGAACTAGAGTATTGCATACCAAATTAATGAGATCAATCTATACACGTATTTTCATTTTTAGAAATCAAACTTCCTTATCATGGGATTTACATCCTCATTCTTACAATATTATATTCAGTGCTATGACCCAGAAGAAAAAATAAAATAAAAAAATAAAATAAAAGAAGTAAATTACGTACAAATACTTCCACTTACCTGATGTGTCAATGCCAAATGCACTATTTTTTTTAAGTACTGTAATGTTTGTTTATTTTGGGTATTAATCTTCTTAATTCGTGTCATTGCTATATTTAACATTTGACGTGGAGAGAATAATATTAATTTTATCTATCTTTCTTAAATAATTTTAATTTATAGTGATTTAGTTTAATTTTATGATAATTATATTTTAATATTTGATTTCACTTTTATTAGTTATACTAGGATTGATAATTAAATTTATAATTACAGTATATACATAATTATTAAAAATTTTGATTTTTATATGATTAACTATATTATCATAGTATTTTTTTTTACTTTTATAAAAAAAATATTAATTGAAATTAAAATTTGGTAGAATCGGTACATCCGCAACTTAATTTGTGATTTGATATGAAAAATGCATATAAAGTAAGTTCGCACCGAAATTGGAGAAGCAGCTCACTTATTCTATTGCAAAGAACAAATTGATTTTGACAACCAAAAAAAGGCCACGTCGCATCTTTTCATTTTCCATGATGCTTATTTATACTATATATACGAGTAGTATATATAACACTATTACATATCACCGTCACGAATACATCATCGACCCATATATCTTATCCTAATAAACTACATATATGGTCTCATATATAAGTACGACGGCCTATATATATATATATATATATTTTTTTTTTTTCCGTAACTAAATTAAATATAATATATATTTAAATATATAATATTATATAGTAGTATTAATCATATAGTACTCGTCTTCTCCGGCGCGTCAGTGACAGTAACGGTCTCGTGAATCTCATTCGCCATGCGATCGCTGCCGTCGGTGACGTCATTGACGGGGCTGACGATTCCTCGGTGAAGAACCTGCGGCGGCGGCGGCGGCTGCTTCTCGGCTGAGTTGGGATTCTTGAAACGCGCTTTTCTGGAAAGTTCACGAACCGACAGTGCGATTTGGTCGGCGCAGTTGATGACGTCGATGAGTACGGAGGCGACGACAAGTAGCGGTATGATTTCCTGCAAATCCTCTTTGGAAGGCAGCGAGGAGCTCTCGAGCATGGCCCTGAGCTCTCCGGCTGCTGACGTGGCATTGCGCGCGTGGATTTCTGCAGATTTTGAGGGTTGCTTCATCTTCTTGATTGAGGAAGCTACCTCCTTTAGGGCCTTGCCGGATTCTGTGCTCATCTCGATGCATGGCTTTCGGATTTTGTTTTGGAATTCTGATGTTGCCTGTATAATAATGATGAAACGACGAAGTGCAGTTCAGTTGACACAGAATGTCTCGTCTCAATCACCTTGATTGCATGTGTATTATTATTATTATTATTATTATAGTTATTATTATGAAATTGAAATAGTTTTTGACGTACCGTTGTGAGAGATTTGGAATTAGTGTATGCGTTTAGTGATTCGATGAGGCATGCACATTCCCTAGTTAAAGCTCCTATCTTTAAGTATTGTTTCCATGGATGATGGAATCTGAATCCACCATGAGGCGGTTCCCACCATGCAAAATTTGCCTGTAACATTAATGAATGCCATGTATTTATTAGTTAGATACACAATAGCTTAAGAATACACACACATATATACGCTAAATATAAATATGACGCTCATCAATCCGTGAGCACCTTCGTGGGCACCGATCACCGTTTGTTCACTTTAGCATTATTTTGTTCGATTTTTTTTTTTAATTATTTTATATTCTATTGCCTTGAAAAACAATAATGAAATTATTAAATCTATAAAATTCACAAAAATCAAAGCTTGATTTGTTTTTTTTTTTTTCATAGAACTTCAAAAAATTATTATTAATTGGTCTATGATGTCAAAATAAGCATAATTACATTGTATAATATGCATAATTATATGTAAGCCTTTATAACTTTAAAAAAAAATTGTTTGGTAGCTCAAGCCTCACTATTAGATCCACTATCCCACTTGTGTTCCATTTTTAACATATTTAGTTTTGTTTTCATTATTTTCCTCAATTTTAATCATATGTATCATTTAAGTTTAATTTTTTTTATCAATTAATTTGAGTTGATTAACCTTTTTTTTGGACATATACTTATTTTTTACAATTTAATCACACTTTTTAGTAAATAACTTTTTAAAGAAGATTATTAGGATTGATTATTCTATTGAGGTAAATATTCTTTTTAACTTTAGATTCATATCATGGTATTTTTTTTCTTTTTTATTTTTTATTTTTACTTTTGTAGTATATATTATGTTACCAAAGTGCATATATATACCATAAAGGAGAAATGAGGAGTATACATGCGTAAAACCATGCATCCCATTCACTATATATGATAGGTTCTTTTATATGTATACGTGTCATTGTGTCAAAATAATTAATGAGCCATAATTCATTAAGCGCACTTCTACTCACCAATGATTCCTCTGTCGCCTTGCAATTAAGCACGCTTTTATAGCCTTTGAGAAACGCTTTCTCAACATTCATAGAGCCTGGATCCTTGCTACTTTCATCCTCACAAAAAGTTAAAAGCTCATCTCCAAAACCTGCAATTAAATACACACAAAAAAAAAAAAAAGTGAAAAAAATGACATTTATTAAAAAGCACTAAAACATGCAATCACTATTTAACTCTAATTTCCAGAAATACAATCAACTTAGATCGACATTGCCACCTTTTCAATTAAATTCTCTCTTACAAATAAAACAAGAGAAAAGAAAAAGAAAAGAAAAAGAAAAATTCCATTTCCACGCAAAGATGAAAAATACCTTCCAAGAAAGCACCAATCTTGTCAACATTCCCAGCAACCAAAGAGTGCAAATCTTGACCCGCCCAAACCGGGTAAACGAATATGGATATTATCATGCAGGTGGCCCCACCTATTAGAATGGTGGAAAGCCTTTGATGGGCCAGCTCCAGTATTTGCTCGACCCGGTAACCCGAAACTGCCACTAGGCTGAAAGTCAGTATGAATATCAATACCCCATAATCGTACTTCCTCTTCACATTCGGAAAAAATCGCATGAACGTCGATACCGCAGCTGCATTTTTCCACATATATATAATAATCAATTTTAATTTTATTCATCATTTCCCGTACGTAAATAGTTTATTATAGTAATTATAAAATAGTTACTTTCATATTATAATTTAAAAAAAAAAAAAAAAGGTTGTACCTAAAGAGAAAACCATTAGCCCTAGAACGATAGGCTCTCCTTTCTCACCGCAAACACTAGCCAAATACTCTGCTCCGATCCCTAAAGCGCCGGCTAGAAGCGTAGCGCAGCCTCGGTTTATGCTTTTTGATAGGGTTCCGCCTATAATAATATATATTAGTATCAATTTATTTTTTTTCACAAATAGATTACTATATATTTTAGAAAAATATTTTTTAATACTAGTAATATATTTACGTACCGACAGTGAATTCAAAGACAACGACGACGGTTAAGATAGCCCACATTCCTGCTTGTCCGAAGCCATCGTAGAGAGGTCTGAAGTAGTAGAAGAAAGAGACTAATGTCAAGGCTAAACCGACTTTGGTGGAGTGGATTATTCTTCTAGGGTCTTCCTCTCCGATTTTCTTTATTTTGTTGATGAATTCGGCTGCCTTGGATTTGAGCTTTGCAGGAATGGAGGTTGGTTTCTCTTGGTTTTGTGAGTTCATCATCTCCATGTTTGCCATGATATATATGGAGAAGAAGAAGCTTGGTAGGTTCAAGTGGTGAGATGGAGGGAGAGACTTCTACATTTTCTTAGAATTCTTTGATGGCGATCTTGCTACTTTTATAGGCGAATTGGGAGGTGATTGTTTGTGTTGTGTGTGCGTGTGTGTGTGTGTGTGAGAGAGAGAGAGAGAGTCAATAAATTAAATGTAATTTGGAGGAGACACTCACCATCCCACATTTACACAACTTTAAAGTAGTGGAGTTTTTCCATTTAAACAACAAAAATAAGGAGAATTTAATTATTAGCTTTCCAACTAATTCAAGGAAGTTTCAAGATCAAATTATTTAATGATATATATGCATATATATGTACGCGTGTGTGTGTGATTATATATATATATATATAATTTGTATGCTTGTGGTGGTCTAGCGATAGGAAGAATAATGTGCAATACTTCAATTTGAGTTTTTCTTAACGCAATTTTTAATACTAGTATTTAATATTAAATTTAAAAAATAAGTAAAATTGGGTATAAGAACATATGAGATGCTGTAAACAAGTAAATCCAGCGTAAAAAATAAAAATAGTAACGCATTTTACTCTATAATTAGAATACATTGTCCAAGGTAATACATTCTTTATATTATTATAATTAATTAATTGACATAATTTGAGTATTTTAGTATTATTATAATATATTCATTAATCAGAATCGAAAATTATAATATATTCTTAGTATTGATCAATGTCTAAATTAATTTTTATTTGGTATGCGCGCTCTATATATTTTATTAATGCGTGTGTATGTATATATTGGGATGTTTGGGGGTGGGATGCAATTGATACGGAGTATAGTTTATTGATATTCACTTAATTAAGACTAATGTTTTTTTTGTTTGATCATAGTTATATACTTATATATAATATGATGACAAAAGTAGAGATTACACAATCATCAAAAGTAAGAAATTTATTTTTCGGCGAAGGTGGATTTTTTTTCCTGTACCTGGACTATTTTTTTTTGTTTTTAGTATTGGGTTACAGCTTTCGCATTAGTTTAAAGCATAAAAAATATTTAACTTTAAACATTTTTTATTTTTTGTCTTGTGCTTTTTCCCACCACTTGCCTCACATAAAACACACTTTTCACACACATCCCACCACCTAGATGCATCACAATATGCACACATTACTTAATTAATCTTGCATTTAGTAATTTTTGTATAAAATGAATGTTTTCATAACAAGTTTTAGACATGTTTTGAAAACTGACTGTACCTATCACTCAAGTGTTATTTTCCTACTTTAAATTTCAAATTTTCACTTTGTTCTAAAAATATGCTTATTTTTAACCCATACGGCTTTTAACACTTTGTAAAAATAAAAAAAAAACCATATACGGAGTAATATGATCACGAGTAGCTGGATAGTTCATAATTACTTCCTCAGTCCAATTCTAATAGAGCTAGTTTTCTTTTTTTTTGGTGTCTCATTCTAATATGGCTATTGTCCAAAAAAAATTGAAAATGAATTCGAATTTTAATTAAATAAACTTCTACCTTTTCAATTATCTGAAAACATTATAATAAAACTGGATATTTTCTCCACTACTACTAAATGTATACTGCCTAAATTCTCGTGGCCAAAAGAAAATACCTATTAAGGATGGGTATATATAGTACAACTCTGGTCCTAGGCTATTGATTCATTTTTTATTCATATATAAGGTATATAATATTCAAATGAGTCAATAGTCAGAGACCAGAGTGGTACTCCTTAATATGGTTCTCTCAAATTATAATGATATCCTATTCGATATCCATTAGTATTAGGGACACACTTGGGTCAGCCGGAGGCACCGTGCGGCCGGGCTAAAATAATGATACTTTTATTCATATAGATTGACACTTTTCTGTATAAAGATTGACACTTTTAAAAATTGTCATTTTATTCGTAAAATAATTATGTTAAAGATTGACACTTTTATTTATATAGATTGTCACTTTTCTGTATAAAGATTGACACTTTGGGCCCGACCGTACGGTGCCTCCGGCTGACTAGAGTTTTTGTCTTAGTATAATTTTCTAACAATATAAATTTGTTTTTGAAAAAAAAATAAAAAAATCTTACAATAGTCGTAGCTGTCACGAAACTTTGGGAGATTGCGTAATCAGCTGCAATTCGTAGTTGACGAACAATAAATGGTGCAAGAAAAAGGGAATTTATATTCAGTGTATGGAAAATAAAATATTATTATACGATTGATATTGTATGTAGAGGTGAGCGATTGTCAAACTACAATTTATGATAAGTGGACTTCAGTCTCTAAAACGTACGGACAATTTCAACTCTTTGTACGGAAACCTAGGAGTAACGCTTCCCCACTTACGATTTCTACTTGTTTTATTTATTTATTTATTTATGTTATGTATTTTCACCTGATATTGAAGGTAACTCTCTACATAATTAGTAACGCTTCACGATTTTCCGATAAAATGTTGGTGAGATCTGCCATCAAATTTCACGATTTATACATTTAAAGATTCGTATCGTGATGATAGTTTCCACAGAAATTCCTAATATTTATTGTAATTAATTATAGATTTATTGATAGTTGGAGTGAATTGAGCAGAAACGAAGATATAGACGACATTTCTGCTGATGTTTTCTCGTTGAAAAACTGCTGTCCTTTTCTTTTCTTTTTATTTTGTTTATAACTAATTGCATTTATGCCGTAACAATTTCAACATTTTTATGAAATTTCTCAACTTCTTTTCATCTTAAAATTGATTGTTTTCCTTCATTTTGAGTTTCACATAGCACCGTACGAAAACCTTTAGTAATTCATTTCTTTCCCACTTTAGACGTTTCTTACAAGATTTTGTGAGCCTTTTTTATTTTCACTTGGCCCTGAATTAATCATTTGGATGTGAAGAGATTATTTAATTTGGAAGAAGATTATATATACAATATACAGTTTATTTGATGGATGTTATAGTAAAAGAATAGACCGAGTATAGCTTTAATGAAAGCTTTAGAATTTTGAAACTTGTGTCCTAGAAGTAATTCTTGCAAACGTAATAAATATTTTGCAATGGCGGATTCAATGTACGAATTGTGTCAAAAGATTCACATGCATTTTGTCGTTCCTTTGGACTGGTTTAGCGGTGGTTCATTCTAGCAAGGAGAATATACTTTTTGTAGATTCTATCCCGACTTTAAATATTGAGCGACTTTAATATTTTTTTTTCCTAGCAAAATTTTAAGTAAGGAAGTTTTCCTAGTCAAAGTCGAATGGAGTAGACACACTAAAAGAGAGACTACATGAGAAAAAGGAAGAGAAAATTGGAGATAGATACCTTCACTTGCTAGACTCACATAAGTAATTTCGAGGCTGAAAATTTGAAAATAAGAGAAATGTAGCAAGCCAAACTTTTATTAGCTACATTTCCTTTTTTATCTTATGTGCGATTAAATTGTTAAGCTCCACAAGTCGTGCCTCTAAAAAATAACTTATGTACTTTTATTATCTAGTATGCACATTTATTCATATTTTGCATTTAATAATTGGGCAATTCTAATCATAGCCCCTGATTTACTCCACACAGCCCTCTTAATTAAAAAAATAATACTCATTATGTCCTATTGAAAAAGAATTTTTATTTTTCGGCACGAGAATTTAGACAATATGCAGATTAGTTTTGGAGGAAGATAGATTAATAGTGGGAGAAAGGTAGATCATTTTTCAGCACGAGAATTCTGGCATAATTTTATTAGGATAGTTGGCCTAGTTATTTCCATTTTTAGAAATAGCTCTCTATTTTAATGGGACAGCCCAATAAATATCAATCATCAGGATGGAGTAAAATATTAAGAGATGTACGAATTTGTCCTTATAACCCCAAATTCGAAGAGATAATGCCGTTCTAGATCGATTGCTCAACAACTGCGCCATGATTGATTTGTAGCCGATTACCTAGGGCAAAATCATCAGAAATGAGCACAATGCAGTGAATATATGGGTGGCATAACTCCATGAAAGAGGTTTTCCTTTAGAATTTGTAGTAGAGGCATATGCATCTGGATCCATGTCCCCTTCTTCGATGGATGTCTTACCCCAGACAAGAACGCAATTTCGCAAACTAATTTATAGTCTTTTTCCTAATAAAAAAAGGTCAAATTAAAAAGAGTAAAATTCATAATTTATCAATCGTTTCGCTGAGTTCCTCCCCCTGCAATTATTGAAGGACAATAGATTGGAGAACTATAACACGATCCCAACGACAAAGGGAATGAGAAAATTTCCGAGAAGTTCACAGTAATCAAAATTTTGGAATCTAATGAATTTGAATGTGTAATATCCCACTTAATTATTAAGTTAATTATGTGATTAGTTTATTTATGAATTTAATTACAGCAGCATTAATTAAAGATCAGTACTTGAGACGAGCCCGTTGCAAATTAAAATTTGAACTACATTAATCGGACTAAATTCGGAAACAAAAACTAAATGGGCCATTAGTTTTATTATTGTTGAGAAAGGACCCTATCTTCAAGTTTACTTGGGTCTAGCCCATTTAGAATTATAAGTCGAACCATTAGAATTTATTAACGTATTTTTTTGAATCGAGCTTGTTGAAATTTGAATGCAATCGAGAATTAATTTTGGGCCGAGCCCATTAAGCCCTGTGTTTGGGCCAACAAGAATAAGACAGAACTTGGGCCAAGGAACTACTTTACTCCTGCCCATTAATTATTAAGGCCCAATCCAATAGCTGAACTTAGCTGAGAATTAAAAAAAAATAAAAATAAATAAATAGTAAATAAATAAATTTCTTCCCTACTCTGCAATTTATTAAGAACGAAAATTACAAGACAAATCAATTCTAACCAATAAATCAAATAAACCAACAATAACCTACAAATTAGCTATAATGATTACATTACATGGGAGATGAAAAAGGGAGCATGCATGCACAGCCGCCCTCCCCCTTCTTGCTTCCTGCATTAAACCAATTCTGCAGCAACTCTCTTGGAAAAATCCAATACCCAATCCTTGGCCTTTCTTCTTTAATGATAAAGTCAACTCTCATTCATGAACCAAACCTTTCTTCATCTCCTGCACAAACACATCACATTAACCACACAGCAATTAGAAATTTTGAAAAAGAAAAAGAGAGAGTGAGGGCTAGAGCAAACATAAGAAAGAAGGAAGAAGGGAAGTGAAGAAGGAGGGGAAGAAGGGAGCACCTGCAGAAGCCATTTCCAGCCTTCATTGCAGCCCCTCAATCACCTCAAAACCTTCATCTTCATTCAAGGTAGTGATCCTCAACTCACACCACACCATACCATTCTCTCTTCAAACACTTCCTCACAAACCCCATTTTTATAGTTTTACAAGCCTAAGCCTCCTGCAGACACACGCACTCTGAAACCAGAAACAAAGAGAGGGAAACAAGCAAGGAGAGGAGACAGAAGGAGAGTAAGCAACCACAGCAGCCTTTCAAGCCCCACAAACATCCCAAAAATCTCTATTCTTACTCAAGGTAACAACCTAAAACATCCTTCTATCCAAGCTAGTCGCCAAAGCATGTATAGATCACATAAGCCAAGAGAATAATTGAGTGAACAAAAGAACTTAGACAGATTCTGAAATTTAAACTAGAAGCATACTAGGTTTCAGATCCTTGAGAACAAAGCATGCTCTTTATTTTGCCTAAAAGCACATGTATGTAAGCTTTTTGCCTAAGAAAATTCAAGCTTTTGAAAGCATGCTGTGCAGACAGCTCCAAGAACATAAATGGAAGCAAAATTCCAATAAAATCCCTAAATATTAACCACAACACCTTAACAAGCGTGAGTTGAACAAATCACAAACTGAAAAATTCATAGCACAAAAGAACTATGATGCACATGCCATCTCTAGCTTTTCAGTCGTTCAACAACCCATGCTTGATACCAGAAAAACAACCAACAAGAAACAACATGCTAGTATTCTGAAATTCTAACCACCTAACTAGAAATCAACTCTATCTTGGAATCGAACAAGAAAACTCAAGGCATGACGTAATTATGAATTCTGAAACATTTCCTAAGTGCTAAATTACAGCAATAAGCAAAGAAGACCCTAAGCCAAACCAATCAAATAATTCTTCCAATATAAATAACGAGAGAGTGAGCGAGAGATTACAGAAACGAGGGAGTTTCCTTGTCGTTGAAGACGAACAGCAGCGCCGAGCAGCGAAGCAACCACAAAGCTGGGATCAGCGAACAGCCGGCGATTCTGGAGCCACGACGGACGACGACTCATGGCAGCGGCCTCTCGATGGCGAAGCAGCCCCACATTCTCGCCGGGAACCTGCAAAAACAGAGCGAAAGATTAGACGCCTTGTAATAAAATGAATAATAACTGAAGTACAGTAGAACATCGCCGACGGCGGCGCCCTCGCCACCGCCGGAATCAAGAGCGAGAGAGAGAAACACGAGGGACGAATGTCTCCTAATTTTCAGAAATTAGGAATTTTGATTTTGACGATCGAAGGAGACGATGCCGGGCCAGCGGGAGTTGCGCCACCATAGCAACACGTCGGACGAGGAGGACGAGTCGGAGAAGACGGAACTTGCCGGTGGATGACGGTGCAGCGGTGCCATCTCAACCGCGGCCAACGGAGGCAAAGCCATCGAGAATTCGAGCCCAACACCGGCAGCCCAAACGGAGGGTGCTTCGCCGGAAAGATCAAAGAGAAGGAGATGAGGGAATTCTGCCCAATTTTCGAAATTGGGGCTCCCTATTTCGAATCCGATTCGAGGAAGGCAGTGAGGGAGACCGCCGGAACGGCGGCAGCGATTAACCACGCCGGCCGCCGGCGATTCGAAGACGAGCAGCGGCGACAGAAATCGCGAAGAGGGTGAGTCGCGAGTTTAGAGAGAATCGGGAAAAGAGAGAAGAGCGTGCATCAAGTGAGGAAGAGAAGGGGGGAAATCTGATTTTGTTGACTCGGGCCGGGTCAGGGTCAACTACGGGCCGCAGGCCTGGCTTACGTCGGGCTGAATAAAGCCGGGCCAAGACAGGGACTGGGCAGGAAATGGCTGGGCCGAAATTAATTATTAAAATTTGGGCTGCCCAATTGTTTCCTTTGGGCTAGAATTAATTTAATTAATTCTTAACCCAATACTTAATTGAAATAGAACAATTACCATTAATTAAATTACAAGTTTTATGTTGAGGTTACCCACCCGAGTAATTTAATTAATATTTATGATTTAACCAAGATTTAAATTATATTTCGAGATAATTGATTAAGATAATCAATTTCTTAATTAAGAAACATCTCAATTAAATGGGAAAAACCTCAATAGCAATTATTAAGAAAATTCTTAATAATCTTAGTAGAAATAGCAACCCTTCACTTAAGTCGATTTATCGATCGAACCAAGAACCTCATTCTAATTCTTTGAATAAAGGTCAAGCGAAGGGAGAACGTAGTTGAGAAAGCATCGCAGCTTAGAAACAAGAAAAGGATAAGCTATCGAGGTGGGCTTTCTAAAATAAAGCAAGTTTTATTAGCTGAAGTAGCTCTTTTAAAGAATTGTTATGCCATAAAGTGTTTGATTTTTGTATGATGCCTATCTGTTTTGGCGTTGCCAATTTATAGAATCGAATTTGGGTCCTTGTAAGATAGCGATCCTACTTGGACTAACGTGCACGAAGTGGCAGGGCACTCTTTTAGGGTGTACCGGTCCGGTATCCATGGAAGGTGTACAACTTCCCGGATGTAATTAGCTCAGATATGACTGAATACTAAAGAACTTAGACTGTAGTCGCTTTTAAGTATCTCAAGTATTTTAAGTACGCATAGGCCTTTTCAATAAAACCCTATGTGTTACTCTTACATGGCTGATAATTAGAGAAAATGTTTTGGCAACGTGTCCACTGGGTACCTAGTACTCAGCCCTGTACATATTTCCCATGTGCAGATTGAGCAGAATGGAGTGAAGTTGCCGGTGGAGCTTTTGTCGATCGCTAAACGTTGAAGTCTCTTGGTGGTGCATGTCTTCATACATGCATCCGTTTCCGCTATGCACTCCCTACAAATTATGATTTCTTTTGAATTTGATTTGGTTGTAATCTAAGACATCTCGATGTCAAGCATATCGTACTTTGTTAAATTTCTCGGTTTCTATAACTTGGAGTTTGAATCGTGACCTTCTTTTGATCGGATGGGTTGAATCTTTGGAACTTCTTTGGTACTCGAAGTATGAACTTCATTTGTTATGATGAGTTGTGTCTTCAAAGCTTCTTCTTCTTCTTTCTATCATTATTTTCATTTCTTTCATTAAGTCACGAATTACTGAACTAAGCTATTATTAGCGAGATGCGGTCGTGACAGAATGGCAAAATGGAACAAAAAAATGGGGCCTGGGGGGAAAGGGTAATATAGTACATTCATTTAATATTTATTATATTTATATTAGAGCATCCACAGTGGTGACTACGAAAAAAGTCGCCTAATAAATCTTGCAATGGAGCCTACTAAAAAATTAAAAGGAAAAGATGATGTGTGCAGCGAATTAAAAAGAAAAGATGAACAAAAAAAATGAAATTGGACGAATAGGGGCGTGCCACGTCGCCAGTGCCTAGACGCATGAAATAGACGGTATCACGACTAAACCATGCGCCTACCGAAAAAGCGCATGCGACTACCTCGATATAGTTGCGGCAGCGGATGCTTTAAGGGAGCTACGTGGAGTAAAAAGGCGGCTATGTATAGAATTTGCCTTAATAATTAGTTCCATTTGTCTAAGCCCAAGTTATATTTATTAATTTATGTAGCCCAAATATTTTTGCTTAAGCCCAATAGCATGTGGAATTCTTTCAACCTCAACCCAGAAGAAGGGTAATTCTATATACAACCCCCATATTACTCCCCACAACCCCCCTATTTAATTAAATAATAAAATTATTTAATGATGTACGACAATACCCCATAACTTATCAAAGTTAATCCTTAAATAATATTTAATGATAGCCCCCAAAAAACTGATACCGCAGTATAACCACCAACGCAGAAAACACAAACGCATTAAGAACACAGAAAAAGAAAGAAGATGGCCAAGTACATGAAGAAGTCGACGGCACCTCCGATAATTTTTTATTGGGGAAACAAGGAAATTGAAACATGCTCGTTACTTTAGAAATCATTTGAACGGTTAGAAATCCAAATCTTTATGGATTCTAATAAATTTATTCTCTAATCAAGTTCTAATTGTAAGGAATTTATAATTATATACCAGCATATCTATATATGCACTCCTCTTTTATGTTAACATAGGATGATGAATGCTAATTCTTCAAAGTGCAATTAAGATCTTTAAGAAAGTTGGGATAAATGCAAATACGTTGCCGATAATTGAACTTTCATCGACGAATGATTTGGGAGATTGTATCTATAAATTAAAAGGCTAATTATCTTCAATATTCCGGCTGCTATTCAATTTGTTCCGCTCCTGTATTATTGTTTGGGGGCTGTACATATTTTATATTTTAGGAATATTAAGAATTAGATTTGAGGGTTGTGAGGGTATTTTCGTACACTTATTTAAATTTTTTATTATTAATAAAATAGGAGGCTGTAGGGAGTAATATGGGGGTTGTGTATAGAATTACCCAGAAGAATTGTGAGTAGCAGTGGACTCTTTCTAAATCCTTTTCCATGAAAGACTTATCTTTTTTTAGATAATCTTGCTTTGATTTATTTGTTATTCAGATCGAAGATCCCATTATTTATAAGCTTCATACAGAGAGAATCAGGAGTATTTCTTCAC
The DNA here is from genome assembly GCA_001642375.2 of Mentha longifolia. Taxonomy (NCBI): domain Eukaryota; kingdom Viridiplantae; phylum Streptophyta; class Magnoliopsida; order Lamiales; family Lamiaceae; genus Mentha; species Mentha longifolia. Next base: position 20,769,384 of record CM038111.1, read on the forward strand.
ATCAAATAACAAAGATTTCCTAGAAATTGAGAGGTAAATCATTGATATTCGAAAAGGAAGATAAATCGGAAAGGAGGGAGTGGAAAGGTGAAGTGTCCGCGTTATAACCTGTATTCCATTGTTTTCCTTTTCTGATCGATTTATCTTTTTTTTTTTTTTTTTTCCTACTGATAGGTTTCTTCTCTTCATTAATTTTTCTTTCTTTTCGCTAAACTTTGTTAGGAAATGAGACATTGAGATTTGAGACTAGAGACTAATGAATTAATGTCTCACCTAAGCTTTTGGGATATAAGAAAATAGCAATGTTTAATATAAAATGTCAGAATTAACATTAATTAAATTGATTTAACAAAATTTCTAAAACCTAATAATAATAATAATAATAATAAACCTAAATACCTAATCTCACACTCCACTTTCTCATTTTCTCTCACTATCCAGTTGTGGAGTAATGCTCTAATGTCCAACGTAGGCATGCTTAATGTATTCACGGATGACGTGTCATTCGGATATATAAAGAAGTTAATAAAAACCCTACAAAAAATAATTAAATCCTACTATAAAAAAACTAAACCCAAACATAAAAAACTAAAACCTAAAAGGAAAAATTGCAGACGTGACACTGCCACATCACCGGTGGGCACATTAAGTGTACCCACAGTGGGTAGGGGTGCTTTTCTATCCAGTTGTGTTGTGTGATTATACAACTTATGGATGCATGAGCAAAACTGAACTTGTGTATTTCTAGTCGTGTATTTATTCGTGGCAAGACGATGGCATATCAAGGATTGTGTATTCGTGATCCTGTATCGGCATATTAAAGATCGTGTATTCATCGATAGAGAGCAATTTTTGTAATTATAGGCTTGTGTTTAAAGAAATGAACAGATTACACGAGCTCAATTTCATCCACAAATGTGTGCTTGTGTAATAATTTGCAATTAATTAACTTATACATTCAAATGGTTAACAAGTAATTGCATATCCGAAGTGAATTGCAGCTTGCAGAATTATTCGCCAAGAGCTTGCCGTATCATGCTTTTTCTCGCATTCTTGCCAAGATGGGACTACGATATATCCAATCTTCAAGAGAAGGTTACCCGCGCAGGGAAGAAGAAGGTGCATAAAGAAGAAGTCGGTTTGCTAAAGAAGGTGTGAAAAAATAAATTTGAGTCGTGTTTTATTATTTTTTTACATTTTTTCTTTTTTCTATATAATTTGATAGGTATGATGTGCTCTGAATTACTACGTAAAAGATAAAATATGCGCAAACCAAATAGAGTTATGTTAGATCGAGTGTTGGTAACACACACGACTAACACGCATCGGAAATTAAACTTGCACACAAGAGATAGTTTTTCGCAGGTTCAAAACCTGCGAGTGCCTCATGGCTTAATTCACTATGTTGAATACCTAAACTATTACAGCAGAGTGATAAGACAACATGCTCAAACATTTACAGACTACAACTACTGCCTAATGATTTGATCAATAAATCTACAGTTTACTTCTACAAGAACTAAACTAATAGATACAAGTAAATTACCTTTCAGACTCTATACTGACAAAGTAATCTACAAAAGCACAGATCAATCGTCACATACGATTAATCCATAGATGCGTTGTTTTGCTTTCATGTTTGCAATACTACTATCCAACATAGAACAATGGTATTGCTTCACTCTGGCAAACTACGCCTGATGACTTGGTGGAATACTTCAGACTCCCTCTGCTTTTTCTTCTCCCAAAGTCATCATACCAAAATGAGTTGTCTACCTTTGTGTTAGCAACAAATTAATATTCAGCCATCAACATCCAATATTGATGTTGCTTCACTCCGGCAGACAACACAGACGGCTGGATGAACCTTCAGACGTTTCTCTGATTCTTCTTCTCCGAAAGCCGTAAGTGAAGAAGAATGAATTCTTCTCCTTTTATTAGATGTTTCGCCGGTTGTAGCTTTTCTCCAACCGCTCCGCTTTATTCTATGAGAAACCGTCAAGAGCGTGCCATGATCTTTTATCCTGAGACTCCGTTCCTTGATGGTTGTTTTATTTTATAATAACTATTATAAAATAATCAATAAATATATATGTATATTTGTTAAGTATATATTTATAAATAAAGAATAAAGAATAAATAATGAATAATATGAAAAGATATATATCGCAGGAATTAAAGATTAAAACAAATCTATTTATCAAGTTCAAAGTGATACTAATAATGTTGGTAACACAAGTACCAACATCTCCTTTGAACTTAACAATCTCCCCCTATCTTAAATCTTTTAAGTCCTGCGACAAAAACAAATATAATACAAAGTATCATAGGAAGGAAATATTACTCAAATATATTCATTCTTGTCAAGTTCAAACTAATATGAGAATGTTGGTAACGCATGACCAACATATCCTTTAAACTTAACAATCTCCCGCTTAATCTTTTCTTCCTGTGACAAAAACAAATGGAAACGAAAAATATATACAACAAAAAGAATTAATAAATGAGAATTCAAAATGACTCTCTTGAAAAAATAGAAAAATGCAGAACGAGGGATCAAATGAAATTCCCTCTAAAAACTTTGTAAAAAAAATAATAACAAAGTGCATAACAAGAGAACAAAAAAATTCACTCAAAAATAACTATGTACAAATCAACTATGAACAAAGAGAAAAATTCCCCTGAACAAAACATATATAAAATAATACGAGTAAAGTTTAAACTTCACTCTGACAATTATACAGAGAGACAAGTCTCTGAAAATATTTAAGAACATGTTGGAAACATGTTTTCTAACATGAACATATAGGAGTTCTAATAATACACAAACTCCCCCTAAATCATTCAACGATAGAAGAGTTTTAACATGTCTTCTAACATGAACATATAAGAGTTCTAATACTACAGAAACTCCCCCTAAATCATTCAACAATAGAAGAGTTCTAACATGTCGTCTAACATGAATATATAAGAGTTCTAATCATATAGAAGTTCCCTCTAAATACGTCAAAAAATATGAAATAAGATATGCAACATAACACATCTAAATAACCATTACTCCCCCTTTTTTGTTGGAGGAAGAAAAGAACTCTTTTTTTTTTTGAAAGACCTGATAAGCATGGTCATTAGCGGGATAGGTGTATCTTGCAGACCTCTTCTAACTTTCTCATTTTTCATCTATCTTCTTCTCAACCTTAACTGCTTTAACCCGATCTTGCACACTTCTTTCTTGAACAAACTCGCATGCATCAATATCTGCACAAAGAGTCCTATTTTCCATCTATTTTAATAGATTCAGATTTGCGTGTTTTCTTCATTCATATGATTGAAAAAAATTTGAACTCTGCCTTGTATTAGAAACATTCTTTTCAAACACCAGAGTATAATATTCACATATCATGACAAAATCTAAGCACAATTCATTTTTCCTTCAATAAAAATTAGATGGAAAAAGAGAGGATATGGGAGCGTGATGATTCAATATGATAAAAGACTACACCAGAGATGTTGAAGAACATCATTCTATCAAAGTTGAAGCTGTACAACTCACAAGCTTTGAAAAATAAAAATAAGTCTGTTTAACAATTAAGATCATCATCATATCCCACTTATGAACCACATCGTTCTTGAAACAACATCATCTCATCCAATCAAAGAAGTCAGAAAACTAGGAGAGCAACCATATGTTTATCCTAGCATATACTTGATATACTTCTTGGAATTGACAACATATACATCTTTCACCAAAATGACACAACTTCATGAATTACGATTACACCATATTCATAAAGATTGAGTACATTTACTTCAAAGACCAGGCTCATACTTCGCAAGGATTTATTCATCAATTTTCTTTCCATAAAAAAATAATGACCAACAACTTTGCAAAGAAAAGTATAGCACAATGACCAAAGAAATATGAAATTATGATTCATACCCGACCTTATATTCTGAGTCATAATCGCCACGAAAGTATTTTGGTGAAAGAGTAGATGGTGGTGAAGAAGACATTCCATTTTGCTCTTATGGTAGATGACTTTGATGCAGACTCAATGCTCTTCTCTTTCAAAGTTGACGTTTGCCAGTGAAGTTGAGTTTTCAGTACTCATGGATGTTCAGCTGGCTCAGACGTAGGGTCACTAGAAAGTCCGGCTTCTAACTGATCAAATATTATGACCGGTGTTTCTAACATCGACCTCTTTCTCTTAGCAAGAATCTGCTTCCATGTTCTGATTTGCGTTGCTAACATCAATCTGCTTCTTTCTTCAATTATAGACAAACTGAATCTCTTCAAGATAGCTGAAATGAAGTCTTAGCAGAACAAGAGTATTTTTTAAGGAAGTAGGAAGTAGCTTCAGAATTTAGACATCTTGAGAAACAAGAGTTTGACATCAAACTCTAAATAGATATTTTGTCAGCAATGATGTTGAAAATTTTCAACACATTGTCTCATTTATCCGTACTCAATCTGCCAAAATATCTTCACGACGCGAAAGACTTAAAGCAATTATAAGACATATATACACAATGATATATAAAGTCTAAATTTTAAGAGTCTTAAGCGTAGCAAACTATAAGAAATATCTCATAAAATCCTATAAAAAGTATCAGATATGTACTAAACAAAATTACTGTTATTCAATAAATATTATAGATCTAGAATATTAGCATAAATAAAAAATATTTTGCAGATATCAAGATATGAAAAGAGAATAAAATGAGAGAGAAATAAATACAGATGCCCGTAAAAAAAACAAAACTAAATGATGATGTTGGATCACTTAAAGATGAATAAGTGTTTATAGACAATAGTCTAAAAATCCAACATAATCAACCAATGTAGAACATAACATACATGCTCCTAACATATGGTAAAAACAAGAAAAGTACAGGGCAAACTGTTTAATCCTGATTCTCAAAATTCTAAGTTCGTCAAAGAACTCAGAACTACAAATCAATGAGAATATATAATAGAAAAAAAATAATCTCTCAAATGAAATAACCTTGGTAATAAAATCCACAATATATTTTTTTTATGGATATAAAATTTTATGCACAACAAAAAACTTCTCAACTAGATCTCTAATGAATAACCAAGTTCTATACGCAAAGTACATAACTAATGAAAAGATTTCCAAGATATTCAAGATATCACAACTTTGTCACGACCGCACTTTGCTAAATAAATAGCTAAGCTTGATAAATTCGTGACTATAAAATATGAATATGAAATAATGGATAAATGAAGAACATTTCTTGAATCGACTCTCAGGGCAATCTCATTTCTAGATAATCTGATACTTATAACTGATAAAGTAGGATAATGCTTGTCATGATTCTGACTCAGAATACATCTAAATCGAACGGAACTTTAAGAACATCAGAGTGTACGCAACAGAAGTATGACTATAAATACATGTATGAAGACATGTATTACCAAAAGTTATCAACAACTAAATCTTCACTAAATTGACAAAAGCTCCGCCGGTCACTCCGCTTCAACCTGTTCAACCTGCACATTAAAAACAATGTACAAGGCTAAGTACAAATTGTACTCAGTGAACACTTTGCCCAAAACTGATTTTATTGTCATCCATATATTAAGTGAAACATAGGGTTTTTCTTAAAAGTCTATGTTCACTAAAATCTCTTAGTTCTCAAAAGTGACTGCAGTCAAATTTCTACTGTAATCTACCATTCTGATCTGTGGTGCCCGAGGAGGTGGCCACCTCACTCGTCACCTGATCGATCGTCACACTAGACAATTCGACCACTGTGTACACTAATCCAAGTATAGCAGCTGGCCATACAGGGACCCAAATTCGATTAAATAACACTGGCATAGCCAATAGCAGATAGGCATCATACAAAAACAAAACATTTTATGGCATGACAATACTTTAAAAGAGCTATATCAACTAATAAAACACGCTTTGTTTTAAAAGAAAGCCCACCTCTTTTACTCTGCTTACTGCTATTAAATTCTAGCTTCGCCTTGGCGACTGTTCCTTCTTCGTTCGACCTTGATGAAAGAATACAATAAGATTCTTAACTCGAACGATAAATGTTTATCGAATAATTCTAGCTCTATGTCTTTTCGATGATTACTCTAAATTCTTGGGTGACCTCGTAACTGCTATCTGAGCTCGAATTATTAATCAAGTTATACAAATAGCTTATTCGACTGTTTCTTAATAAATTAATTATTTGATTTATTTACTTAGAATTAAAATTAATTGAGATGCTTTCCAATAATTAATTTGTTTAATTGATTAGCTTAATCAAAATAAATCTTGATTATTAACTCTTAGTTAATGAACTCATTTCTTAGTTAATAACTTATTTCTATAAGTTAAATCTTTTAAACTCGTAAAATAGTTCTCTCGTGAATTATTAATCTCTACAATTATTAATGTGGGTAGTATAATTTAATTAGTGATTCTCGAACCACATAATTAAATTTGTGTTGAGTAGATAATTAACTGAATTATTCCGGCCCGAAGAAATACTAAAATCGGCCCAAGTAAATATTTCATCCGGAGCATTTCTTCAAGATAGGCTTGGCCCATCTCTCAGCCCAGTCAAACGGCCCGCCCAGCTCCTCTGACTCGGCCCAGATCCGAGTCCGACCCGGAAACCCGACCCGAATAGAAATAACACACCCCCAAACCCCTTCTTCCTCTTCATTCTAATCGGGTCGAGACTCTCATCTCTCGACTCCTCTCTCGAACTCTCTCCCTCTCTACCTCTGATTCTTCGCCGTCCTTCTTCTTCGATCATACCGGCGACCGGCGCCGCCACTTCACGCCGGCGCCCATGTTTAACGGGCTGCTGTCCTCTTCCAAAAATTGGGCAAGGTTCGCCCCCTTCGATTTTTACGGAGAGAACTCCGACACGGCGCCACCGCCCATGGCAGCCGTCGCCGGCTGCGGTCCTCTTCCTCCTTCTCGAATCGTTTTTATTTTTATTTTTTTCTGTTCGCAATTTGGGGAAATGCCCTAATCCATATTGGGCAGAAACTCCCCTCTCTTTCTTCGTCGATTTTCCGGCGCCGTTTCTCTTTGCTGGGGGTTACTCCGGCGCGGTTGAGATGGCGTCGTCGCTGCGGCGCAACTCTCGCAGCCGGCGAGCTCTCTTGAGTTCAAACATTAAAACCCTAATCGAAATGATTAGGGGACATTCGTCCCTTCTTCGATTTTCATCGATTTCTGCTACTGCTTGATTTCTTTCTTATTGTTTCAGAAGATGTTTTATTGAAAAAAAAAACATTTACAGATTCATTTTTCTTTCTTGCAGGTTCGAAGGCTACGATGGCGGAGATGCTAACGCTGCTCGCGGTAGTTCGCCGTCGCTGCTGCTCTCTTGCCGTCGAGGTTTCTGCCTCGACGAGGTTCGATCCCCCTTTCCTTTCGCTCTCTCATTTTATTTCATTTTGCTTTAAACTTCTAGCTTTAGCTGTGAGTGTGGAAGCTCTTTGGTTTATAAAATCCCCATAGTAGTTATGAAATTGTGTGGTTGAGGTTTAAGCTTTTAATCTAGATTTTGGTTTAGGAAAATGAACACGCTCTATACCTGAATATCTATTCAAGCCTGAAATTGTGAATAACATCATGAACGTTTCATAATAGGACTTTTTGATGTAGTGTTTTCAGAAATTAACAAGTTTAAACTCTTTCTATTTTAGCTTGGGTTTGGAATGAGTTTCTGATCCTGCTTTCATACTAGTTAGCATGATGTAGTTGTACTTGTTCTAGAGTTACTAAGATCATGCTTGGTGTTTAACTTGAATAAGCAACAACATGCTTCTATGTACAAAAATTTAGGATGGTTTGATACCTTTGTGAAATTGAAGTGCTAGGGGTTGTGGCTGTGGCTGTGGGGAAAATGTATGTAGCTCTGCTCCTGTTTTCCTTCTGCTGCTGCTACTGCTCAGCTCTTCACTCTCTGTTTATTCTCTCTCTAATCTCTTTTCTCTCTAAGTGTTTGTAAGCTTTGGTGCAGTGTAGAAGAATGGAGTGTAATGGGGCTGGTTGGGGAGGTATATGTGCTTGTGTGTGGTTAATGGCTGTACCCAAAATTCCCACACTCTCACCTCATTAATGCTAACCCCATTTTCCTCTTTGCAGGCTTTGAGGCATCCAAGGGAAGCTATGTTGGTAGCTTATTTCTGCAGAGGGCAAAAGATATGATGTCCCCTTTCAAAGTGTGTATCTTTGTATGTATAGGAATCTATTAATGGATGCCTTCCATGTTAGAGTTGACTTAGTGTAAAGTGTCATAACTCTTGAACAACCTTTATTGTTACTGAAGATGGTTGGGAAGGAAAAAGAAACGTTCCCCTTTGTCCAACTTGAAGAGGAGTGTAATTAATTTAATTGTCTTATCCTTGCATTATCTTAATGCTCTTGTATGTATTAATAAAGCTTCTAAAATTTGAAGTTTATTTCCTTTGAAATAAAACTTCTTGGTGGTAGTTGTGTATACATACGTATATATGTATTGGTTTTTATTGCAGCTTCGATTAATCTCGATTAATCTCCCGTAATAAATTAACTAATGGGCTTGGCCATATAATTAATGACTAATGGGCTCGGCCCAAACGAATTAGTATAATGGGCTCTGCCTATCTACTTACTAATAATCCGTGAATAGTTAATCGAACTAGAATCGAATTAACTTGATAACTTGTAACAAAGAAATAATACATTACTTTGTCGGATATCGAAAACAAGTGGCTACTTAGTTAATCGATAAACGATCACTGTTTGGGAATCAAATAGCTATTTGAATTCATCTTGGAATTTCCTCTAGAAATTCAATTATACAAATGTGATATCTAATCACTAAAGCGTATAATTCCTTCCAATTACTTCTAAAGTAGATAGGAAAATACGGGGCGTTACAAACTTACTGTTTTGAAGCCACTTAATTACCAAGCCATAGACATTTAGTATTGTTCTGACCGCAGCCACTGCACTAAGCATAGCACCTATATACTTCCACCATTTGAATGAGAACCACCAATGTTTCTTGCTCAGGTAGAGAGGAATCATGGAGACTTCTGAAACATCTTTTGATACTATGTTGATCTGCAATGTTTCAAACATAACTTCCAACATTTGTTGCTAGCATTATTCTTGTTGAGTCTGTCGCTTAATCTCAAATGAGTCTACACGTGTTTCTGTAGATTCTAGTCCAAAAATTTTAGTGGAATTGCATTTAAGAAAATAAATATTCATGCATTTGACTATTCACATGTGACATGTGAAAGTAATGTACCTTCTCGTATGTTTATTTCAAAATAAGTGGTCAAAATATGCCCACAATTATCAACATAGATATGAGCAAATCATAGTTGCTTCTAATACTTCAAAGCAACAAAGTGTTAGACCTTTTGAAACAAAACTAACAAATACGTATGCAGACAAACAAGCTTGTTTTTCTTTACACAAAGCAATCTTCAAATTCAAGCTCATCAATTTGGATAAGGAGAATCATCAAAGTCAGAAGCTTCAAATCTTCACACTGACTAAGAAACACATTTTCCATTTGTTGTGGTATAATTCTAGATTAACCAGTAAAAACCAAACAACAAAAGAATAGACTTGATACGTAAAAAGTATAGACTTCTTCAAGAACATTTTCCAAGAGATGTGATGTTGAAACATATGTTGGGAACATTAAACTCACAACATCAAATTTTGCATGTGAGCACATCCAGTTGTTTCTTCGCCACAAGATACTTCTGTTGAGGAGCCTCCATTGCTGAGAATTCACGCGAATACTTTCTTTGACATAAAGATCAGAGAATGTTAAATTCTAAAATTTTATGTCATAGTCAGTTTGGATTAACTAGACAATGTTTTATTCAAAAAGTCTCAAACAACTTTTGAGCACCTAAAATGTTTCCAGATTTCTTATGCATCAATTACATCCTTATAAAATAAGAAAATTTATACCAAAACACAACATTGATCTACAATATTCTTCACTTCAAATTTATGTAAAGAAGTTCATAAATATCAAGTAGATTGGTAGGTTGGTGTTGGCAACAAAGGATGTAGCACACAAATCTGTTTCTGGTATGTACAACACGTAAACTCATTATTGATCGTGAGAGTTTGCAGACTTCAGACTGCTTCACTTGAAATTTCAGATTTTTAAGTTTACAAGTAGCCTTTGATGCTAGATTTTATCAACTTTATCGAAATGAAAAACATCCACACGATTGATGTTTGATACCAAACAACACATAGTTATTTGAAAAACATATTACAAACTTTTTCATCAATCATGACAAACATCATATCATTACTCAAATGGCTAATATCAGCAAAACTGACCATTAATTTTTTGTATATAAATATTAAACCTAATATTAGGTACCTTTATATCAAAAAATTATAAACAACCATATCATTGATACATTTAGCATAACATGAATAAATGTGTCCAAAATTAAACAATAATCACGCGTAGAGAATCAAGTCTAAACTTTAGACTTTCTTATAAAAGTGATTATCATTTCATTTTCATTCATAAACACATTAAAAATTACATCTACCTTTACTCTCACAACCATAGAAGCAATGATTCCATAATTAATATCAGACATATACTGTAAATCAAATATGTAAATTTAACTCTAAAATAACACATCATATGAATCAGATGTACCTTTGTTCAGATGAAAAGTACTTCATGTTGATTTTTCAGAATCTGATTCAATTCACGAACTTGCACAATATTGCGCAATCGCCTTTTATAATATAGTACCAAGAGTCAAGATACATAACTTCAGATATCTACAAGAGCAGTTTTAAGGGGATGTTAATAAACATGTTAGCAACATCGAACGTGTTAACAACAAAAATTATGTGTTCTCCATGTTGACAACAGTATAACTCATGTTTATTGCTTTAACTTCAAACATGCTCTTCAGCATTTCATGTCTGATACTTCCTCCTCACAACCTTTGAGCCTTAACATGAGGAGACGTTTTAGCTGTACGAACAATTATTCTGGATAAACATAATTTCTCTATTTTCTACAATGAAGTTATAATTGTGTTGAGTTTTTTGCAATCATAGCCATGCCATGCTAAGATTATCTTCATTATACAGATTCAAATTTGTAAACTCACAATCATCAACATACTTTGTAGAAAAATTTAGAAAATTCTGTTTAATGCAATAACCTTCGACTAAATCAACATTGATCTAAATTCATTTCGAAAATTACCAAAAATACGTACTAGCTATCACCATCTGCAATATGCCGATACACATTTGGTCTCCCTTATATATATATTTTATAAAAATAAAAAAAAAAAAATAATAAAAAAAAAATAATAAATAATAATGTAGTAATCAGCAGCACTCAGGACCAGAACTCATGTTATAAGATTACACTCAATGTTTTGAGTTTTGGCTCTTATACCAATTGATAGGTATGATGTGCTCTGAATTACTACATAAAAGATAAAATGTGCGCAAACCAAATAGAGTTATGTTAGATCGAGTGTTGGTAACACACACGACTAACACGCATCGGAAATTAAACTTGCACACAAGAGATAGTTTTTCGCAGGTTCAAAACCTGCGAGTGCCTCACGGCTTAATTCACTATGTTGAATACCTAAACTATTACAACAGAGTGATAAAACAACATGCTCAAATATTTACAGACTACAACTACTGCCTAATGATTTGAACAATAAATCTACAGTTTACTTCTACAAGAACTAAACTAATAGATACAAGTAAATTACCTTTCAGACTCTATACTGACAAAGTAATCTACAAAAGCACAGGTTAATCGTCACCAATGTTCTAAAAGTCGCTAGGCGCTAGTCGGGCGGTGAGGTGGGGACTAGCGCCTAGGCTGCTAGGTGGGAGCCTAGCCGGGGACTAGTCGGATTAGAATTATAATGCTTATTTTTATTATTTTTACACTATATTCTAAAGTACAAACTATATAAACATATATTACTCATAATTTCATTTTTTAATTTATGATAAAACATATAATATGTTAATTAATAGTTAAAATTCCATAAACCTAGTAGTCTTCCAAATAAATTTCATAGTATATACTAGTTTTTCATAAATTTAAACATGAAATCCATAAATTTGAACATAAATTAACTAAATATATGAATTTAAAATTAAAACTCTAAATCCCTAATCAAATCCGCCCAGCCTGCCTAGAGCCCGACCAGCCCGCCTAGAGCCCAACTACCCCGCCCAGCCCGCCTGGAGCCGCCTAGGCAGCCGACTAGCCCACCTAGCCCGCCTAGGCGGCCGACTAGGTGCCGATTAGCGCTTGAGCGCATAGAGACCACCGACTAGCCACAAGTCGGGTCGGCCATGGTCTGACTAACGCCTAGGCGGCTGACTAGGCCGACTTTTAGAACATTGATCGTCACATACGATTAATCCATAGATGCGTTGTTTTGCTTTCATGTTTGCAATACTACTATCCAACATAGAACAATGGTATTGCTTCACTCTGGCAAACTACGCCTGATGACTTGGTGGAATACTTCAGACACTTGGTGGAATACTTCAGACTCCCTCTGGTTTTTCTTTTCCCAAAGTCATCATACCAAAATGAGTTGTCTACCTTTGTGTTAGCAACAAATTAATATTCAGCCACCAGCATCCAACATTAATGTTGCTTCACTCCGGCAGACAACACAGACGGCTGGATGAACCTTCAGACCTTTCTCTGATTCTTCTTCTCCGAAAGCCGTAAGTGAAGAAGAATGAATTCTTCTCCTTTTATTAGATGCTTCGCCGGTTGTAGCTTTTCTCCAACCGCTCCGCTTTATTCTATGAGAAACGGTCAAGAGCGTGCCACGATCTTTTATCCTGAGACTCCATTCCTTGATGGTTGTTTTATTTTATAATAACTATTATAAAATAATCAATAAATATATATGTATATTTGTTAAGTATATATTTACAAATAAAGAATAAAGAATAAATAATGAATAATATGAAAAGATATATATCGCAGGAATTAAAGATTAAAACAAATCTATTTATCAAGTTCAAAGTGATACTAATAATGTTGGTAACACAAGTACCAACATCTCCTTTGAACTTAACATAGTTTGTCACGTCACCTTTTCCTGACTATAAATATGGAAAGGGTAGTGAATGCGTTACTTGAGTTGTAGTTACTACTCCCTCTGTGTTCCATCTTTTGGAGTTTGGACCATTTTTGGGCATGCATTTCTACGACTTCTTAAAAAATTCAAAAATTCATTTTAAAACTCATTATCAACAAGCGTGAAAACAACATGCAAGAAAACAAGTCTAAGAGATTAAGTACAGAGCGAATATTAATTATTTGTCTTCATTAATGGAAGTCAATCTTATCTTCTCTACATATTTATTCTGACTTCCGATAATCTGAAAGGTGCAATAGGCCCTTATCAACTCAGTTGAAAAGGTGCAATAGGCCCTTATTAAAAGTATAAACATTATCTTCATTTTTCGATAGAATTATTTCTCTTTTTATTTGGTTTAGAATTTATTATTTCTAAAATTTTAATTTATTGTTCAAAAATTTAAGCTAGTCCGGTGTTAATATGCAGGTCTATTTATTTTAGGTTAAGATTTTTCAAAAATTCTATTGCACAATTAGGGATGTACACGAGTCGAATCGAGCCGAATAATGTCATGCTCAAGCGTGGCTTGTTTATTGTCGAGCCAAGCTTCAAGTTTTACTTTTCGAATACTTTGATGCTCGCAACCTTTATCGAGCCCACACAAGTATATAAGTATTCATTAATTTACTCATAGTAACATGACATATTCACTGAAATTCATCATTCATTTTATAACAATAAGATTTGTAGTAATTAAAATATACTATATTTATTACGTATTATAATATATATAAGTCTTAATATATATATATAAGCTAAATCACTATCGAGCTTGTCCTCGAGCTTTCGAGCCGAATACCGTGTTGTTCAAGCTCGGCTTGTTTTAACTAACGAGCTTCAATAAACGAGCTCGAACGAGCTTTTTACGAGTCGAGCTTTGAATAGCTCATGAGTAGCTCTATTTGTGTACACCCCTATGCACAATAGCGGGTGGTGTTTGGTTTGCATGAATAGATAAGTTTAGTCTCATGACAATTATTGTTTGGTTTGATAGATAGGGCCCAAGATTTAATCTTGTAGTATTGCCACATAGGATTAGTCTTGCTTAGTCTAGTAATTTTAGGTCTTCACTTCCCCTTATGACTAAATTAGTCTTGGGCTTGTTTTTTGGGCTTATCTTTTAATTATCCCGGATTGAATCTAGTCATGCAAACCAAACACCATCTAAACATAAGTGAATAAGCTTATCATGCCTGCATAATGGGCCTCCTATAAGGCTATAAGGCTCTGGGCCTATCTACAAACACTCAAATAGATTCCAATTAATAAAAACACACACTCTTTAATACTCCCTCCATCCACGATCTATTGGCCAATAGATTTTAAATTATATTTTTAGAGTTTAGTTTTTTTTTACAGGGTACTATAACACTCGTAATACCTTGTAAAAAAAAGTAAACTGCAAAAATATAATTTAAAATCTATCATCACGAACTTTCAAAAAAAGTCAAAAATCAACTTGGCCAATAGATCGTGGACGGATGGAGTATTTATTACTAGCCCGATTTAAATAAATTGAACATTGATTTGAGTAGAGAAACTAGTAGAGTGAAAACGATTTTTTCTTAGGTTCTTCAATTTTGTGTCTATACTTTTGATGCAACGATAACAACTGTTATATAGTCCAGTGATCTATTGGTGGTCTGGGTGAACTTTTAGTCATAGGTCACAAATTTAAATATGGTCAAGTCGATTCAGAATATTCATTAAAGAGGAAATTGGAAAAAAAAAAATAGTCCTTTTGAAATATAAAAATCACTTGAATAAAAAAAATAAAAAAAATTAGTCACCTTTAAAGATAAATTACATTACTACCCTTAATAATATTAGTTAAAAAAAATTAAAAACAAAATTAATGTTGTCCTTTCTCCGAATAAACACACAAAAGCACGTATGTGCACACACATATAACACACAACACCTTTCTCTCTCTTTCCTGCGCCCTCTCTCTCTCTCCGGCAAGACCGTCACTGCCAGTATCTTAATTATCCGCTGCCACACACATGCACATTACATACGCATATTTTTTTTTCTCATTTTTGTTGTTTGTTTTTCAATACATAAATTAAAGTTTGTTAATTCACGAAATTCATTGAATATATACACGAAAAAATATTTGTGATTTGCTTCTTTTTCATTACCGATTCACGAATTCTATCCATGATTTCGGGCATTTTGTATGAGTGAAATCACAAATTGAGTTCATGAATTATTCAAATAGCTATTATTACTTTACTATGTAAAAGTGGTTATTTTAATAGTCGCCCCTTCATTAAAACTAGTCAAAATATTTCATATATCCATGATAAGAAAAAATTCATGAATAAACATTAGTTGATGAATAATTATGATGAATGACAATAGCCGATGCTCACGTGCATTAATCGGATTCTCAGTATAGTGCGATGACATGGCTAGGGGTCGTCATTTCGACGTTTCCAAATATTTTTATATCCTCCATGCAAAGGGCGTGTATCATATATATTCTTCACTCATATGCTGCACACATGAGTAAACATTAGCCCCTCTCCATCTATATATGTAGTATACTAACTCACTATTTTTTTTTTTAAACAAAATATCTGAGAGTGTGAGAGGTCTATCAACATATATATAAATCAAAGAAAGATCATACAACGTCTGTTGAAGATAACACTAAAAGTGAGTGCTAGTGCCAACATAAACTGAAAAATTTGAACTAACCTGAGAATGATCAACATGGTATCCAACTCTCTACAAGAATTGAAAAAAAAAGAACAAAGGACAAATACAAAGAGAATGACCCGAAAGTGACCATTTCTGAAAGATAATACAATGATCTATCAACATATGAAGTGAAATGAAAAACACGACATATGACTAATTGTATTTGAATCTGAAGTTCGAATGGCCCTACAGGTCCATCCGAATAAGCGCCGGAAAATATCGAGGGATACTAGCAGCATCAAAGTAGGTCATAATGTCGGTCTGAAGCCCCGACGCGCCATGAAATCAGCAGGGCGGTTCTAGATTGATTCCCCCTTAATCAAATATCCAACAGTCTCCTACTTGGATAATGAGGAAGAATACTCTTCATTGATGACTTACCTTACCTACAATCCTTACTCCACCTTATCTTCTCCCGGGTCTAACAAACTCAATGCCATACATAACTGATTGAACCTTGCATGAGCAAGCGGTTTAGTGAGAATATCCGCTCGTTGATACATATGGATGTGGGAGAAACGGACCTGAATCCCCTGATTTGCCAAGATTGAAAATGTATACTCCCTCCGTCCATGAATTCTTGGCAAAAAATTTAGGCACGGAATGTAATGTATTTTGATGATATGTTATTAAATTAAAGTGTTAAAGTGTTAAAGTAAAATAATTGTGGGCTCATTTAATATTTTAATACTATTATAGTATTAAAGTGTTAGAAAGTAAAGTGATAAAGTATTAAGGTGATTGTGGGTCTATGCCTCAAAATAGAAAGTGACAAGAAATGGTGCTGATATAGTAATTTTGCAAAAAATCATGAGAGGAAGGAGTAATTAGTAAGGCTGCGTTTGGTAATCATCTCAAGATGAAGAATGATGATTCATCTCAAGATGACTCATATGAATAGTGTCAAGATGGATCATCATCTCACCATTTGGTAGCAAAAATTCAGACCCGGATGATCATATTGTGTTTGGTACTTGCAAAACTCTAGATTAAAATTTTAAATTGATATTTTACCTTATAAATCCCCTACCGATTTCACTTTTTATCATTGAGATTAATAGTACCCTTTATTATTATTTATTATTATGATTATTATTATTATTATTATTATTATTATTATTATTATTTTATTATTATTAGTATTATATTATATTATTATTATTATTAGTATTATATATTATTATTATATATTATTCTTATATTATTATTATTATTCTATTATTATTATTATCTTATTATATTATTCTTATTATATTATTATTATTATATGTGAGTTATTATTTTTATTATCTTGTTATATATAATATTACTATATTGTATTATGTTTATTTATTATTTTATTATTATTAGTTATTATTCGTATTCTTATATGTTAAGTATTATTTTTATATCTTGTTATTTTATAATTATTACTATTATGTTATTATTATTTATTATTCTTCTTATTATTATTATTCTTTTTATATATAAATCACTATATTATAAATTATATTATATTGATTATATTATTACTATTATATTGTTACTATTACTATTACTATTATTATTATATTATTATTTTTAAATTATTAATATTTTATTATATTATATTATTATTATTATTATTTTATTTACTACTATTATTGATATTATTTATTTATTATGATTATTTATTACATTCATATTATTATTTTTACCATTATTTATTATTGATTTCTTATTATTATTATTACTATTATGTTTATTTATTTTTATTTATTATTATTATTACATTATTATTATTATTATTTTATTATATTATTATTATTATTATTATTATTATTATTATTATTATTATTATTATTTGAAATCGTATAAATACATAAGGGTAAAATGGTAAGAGAGAGAAAATATTGTGTTACTGTTTGAATGAGTTCACCTCATCCGACCAAAAACGTGAGATGACTAAACAAGGCGGAACAGTGAAATATCAACGGGCCTTGTATTCATCTCGGGCCCTCCAGTTTATTTTAGTTGGTTACCAAACAGTGAGATGAACCAAGATGATCTCTCTCATCTTGGTTCATCTTCTTTACCAAACACACCCTAAGTGTGCGTAAGTTATCATAATGATAATGGAGTTGGTGTATGAGATATCCGTAACAAAAAGTGTCGGGTTTGAATCAATCTATGACGCGCTTTTTAAATTTCAGTTATATTGTTTAATTTTTTTTACATAGTTAGTATTTCACCTCGGTTTGCCAACACCGAACTAGGATGCAAGCCCAACTCTCATTCAATAGTACTCTCTCAGTTTACTGCAATTTAACCCATTTCTTTTGGGCACAATTTTTAAGAAAATGTGACTTTATGTAAATTATTGTGGTTTCTACCTCTTTAATTAATATAGATTAAGCGTTATTTTGGACCATTTTTGGAAAGGGCCAAATAAGAGTAAACATTCTAAAAAGAAAATGTGGCCAAATCAGAGTAAATAAAAGAAGCATTAGTATTTAATTGAGTGTCCAATCTAATACTCCCTCTCCCTCTGTTTACCTCCATTTGGTATATTTTATACCTCACATATCTATACAACATATAAAAATAGAATAGTTGACAAAAATTACGAAATTTTGCCTCTAAAAGTAACTATTAAATGTCCAATGGTTTATGAGGATGATTTACTTCAAAATGTTGTAAATTGTCCAATGGATTTGATAATAAATACATTTTAAATTATAAATATTGTTTCATTGGTTGCTAATATATCTATTTTTGCACTATATTCTATTAATTTTACTATTTTGCTATATCTAAATGTTATGTGTTTACTTTTTCAATTCTATTTTTTATTGTAAAATTTTATAGTGACAATACAAAATTTGGATACATTGTCGTCACAAACAAAAGTAATTATTAATTGAACTTAGGTGAAATAATACCAAGTTAGATTTAAAGCTATTGATTGATAAATTTATTGTAATCATGATTTATTGCTTAGTTTCTTGATGTATTTTTTTTTTCAATGAAATGTATTAAATTACTTTTTTTATCAGGCAAACACAACACTCATACACCCATACACGCACACGAGGTGACTCGAACCCCCCGACCTCTTTGTTGGAGGGGAAGCATCATACCAACTGAGATGCGCTTCGTTGTCATGTAGTAATATATTACTAAAAGAACATAGTAATAAATTATTTAGATAATTATTATGAATCTAAAAAAAATACCAAAAAATATTAATTTAAATATCTTAATTTAATAGTAGTTTCACTATAATAACCTATAGGGAGCTTATGTTTCTATCGCATAAATATTTAAAATTATATTTACTTATATTCTATTAAAATTATTTTAGATTTTCAAAATTATGAGAATTAAATTTTTAGTGGAGATGATAATAATGTAATGTTAATTGTACTACATTGTTCAATAATGATGTAAGAGAAAATATATAGTTTCAAATTTTTTGTTTATTCTATTACTCTCTTATATTCCTTCCGTACATGATCTTTAAACCAAAATTTTTCACCTTTAATATTAATATTTTGTAATTATGAGTTTTAAAATAGATTTTTAGAGTATATTTTTTTATAGGATATTACGAGTATATTAATACCCTATGAATAAAATTATACTACAAAAGTCCATTTTAAAATCTATCATTACAAAGTCCCAAAATCAACTATTTTTTTTTTTTGTCTGAAAATCATGGACGAAGGGAGTAATTTATATTTTCTGTGCAATGCACTGGCGCAACACTATTTCAATATATAAAGGCCAAATGGAAGTTGTCACGACCGCACTTTGCTAATTGATAGCTTAGTGTGATATAATCGTGACCATGGAAAGTATAATATGAATTTTGGAAAGAATGAAAGATTATCAAATGAATTGATTCATTAACTCAATAATTAGGACTTCATGAAGGACGGACATTGTTGATGGTTTTCCCTCGAGAATTCATGTCAAAATTCTGACTTGATACAACCCAATTGAAAGAGATAAAAGAGTGTACGCAGCGGAAATGTATTTAAAACATATGTATGAAGACATATGCTACTAAGAGTGATTACTTCTAACTGTTCTTGACAAAATCCTTACCGGTCACTTCGCTTCAACAATTGCTCAACCTGCACATCGGAAATAATATACAGGACGTGAGTACGGAGTACTCAGTGGACACATGCCCAAAATCATTTATTTATTGTCAAGCCATCACTTGGTGAATCATAGGGTTTTTCTTTAAAATGCCTATGTTCACAAAAACATTTATATTCTTGAAAGCGACTGCGCAGTCTCTTCATGTGTAATCTACCATATCTGAGTTGGTTGTGCCCGAGGAGTTGGCCACCTCACTCGGTCACGCGATCGGTCACCACGCTGAGTGACACGACCAATGTGTACACTAGTCCAAGTATGACTTCTAATCACACAAGGACTCGAATTCGATTCTTGAATTGACATTTCGCCATTCAACAGATAGGGATCATACAAAACTGAAAACATTTATGGCATGACAATTATAAAAGAGCTACATCTAATAAAACATGCTTTTTGTTTTATAGAAAGCCCACCTCGTTTGCTTTTCTTGACTGCTACTAGACGATCTTCGTCTCTGCTACTGACCCTCCTTCGTGTAACCTTCGATTGAAAAATCGAAATAAGATGTGTATCCTAACGAATAAATCTTATCTAAGATCGTAGGTTTTTATCCGATCGGAGGTTATTCTAATTTCAGTAACGTGGTTGCTGTTATCTACATTGAGTTATAAATTCTGTTATATGAACGGTTTATAAGGAATGTTTCTAAATA
>CM038111.1:20790146-20840644 GCA_001642375.2 Mentha longifolia
GGTTTCTGTGCATTCGGGTGCCCGAGCTCGGAGGTGGAGGGCACTCTGTAGCGAACCTCGACTGAGCGCGCTCGCTGATCGTCAGCCGAGTAATTTTTTTTTTTCAAAATTTGATTTTTTAGAGTAAAAATAAAATTAAAAAAATAAAATTTGAATTATGGCCATTGGAGGCCAACGGTTAATTCACAAAAAATCAACTATAAATATTACACAATTATCACACAAATCTCACACAACTCTACTCACTTTATACAAAATTTCTCCATCTTTCTCCCCAAAAAATCACAAAAAAAATATGTCTTCATCATCAACCTCTTCAAGCTCCTCCGATGACGTGCCGGCTATGTTCGAACAACTGTAAAAATCGCACGAGCTTATTTATGCTATAGTAAGAGCACAAAAGAAGAAGAAGGAAACCCAAGAGCCGAAGCGCCGCCGACGAGCTCAATTCAGGAGTTACATTGATCGAGATCGCGAAGCCTGTGCAGTAATTTTGTTCAATGATTACTTTGCCGAAAACCCGATCTGGGTGAGGCTACATTATGTCGGCGTTTTCGCATGTTGAGGTAGTTGTTCTTGTGCATCATGCAAGTATTGGAGGAACGCGAACCGTTTTTCCAGCAACGCCAAGAAAATATCGGAAGGGATGGTTTCACAACCATTCAGAAGTGCTTGTGTGAACTCATAAATGGCGGCTCGGCAGACCACTACGACGAGTATCAACGCATGACAGTGTTGACGGGTATAAAAATGATGAAACAATTATGTAAATCAAGTGTTTCAATTTTCGAAGGCAATTACTTAAATCGCCCTACTGGCGACGATTGTGAACGGTTGTTGGAGATGCACAAGGGACACCACTGATTTCCAGGGATGCTAAGAAGCATCGACTGCATGTAGTACTGGTATTGGAAGAATCGTCCGATGGCCACATGGTGACAAGGGTCACCCTACGATCATCCTTGATGCGGTGGCATCCCACGATCTCTGGATTTGGCATGTATTTTTCGGAGTAGCCAGCTCGAACAACGAACGACATCAACGTCCTCTGCCAATTGCTAGTTTTCTGCTACGTTGTGAATGGAACAGCGTCGCCAATTCAATTCACGGTCAACGGGCGAACATACAACATGGGCTACTACCTCACCGACGAGATATATCTGAAGTGGCCTACATTCATGTCAAGCCATACAACAGACCCAAAAATCGAACTTTTCAAGGCAAAGCAGGAGTTGGCTTACAAAGTTGTTGAAAGAGCTTTCGGAGTACTTCAAATGCAGTGGGGAATTATCAAAGGTCCGTCATGACTCTACTATCACGATAATATAGAAGATGTTATGTATGCTTGCATCATCTTGCATAACATAATAATCAACAACGAAGGGGTGATGGCATCGGTATGGTCCCTACTTGAAGACGAGGCTTCTAGCAGTAGCTCGGGTCGAGTGTCTCAAGGAGCTACATCTTTGTTTCAGCATTATGTTGCAATTTACGCGACTCGACTGTCACGAGCAACTCATCTCCGATTTGATCGAGGAATTGTGCGTACGTAGAGCATAAAATGTAGTTGGGTTTTTTATTTAATTAAATTTATGCATATTTAATTTTATGTTACTAAATTCAATAAATGAAATTATTTTCAAAAATTTTATTTTGTAATTTAAATTCAATAAATAAAATAAAAATAGAAATAAAAAATAAACATGAAAAAAAATCAAAAATTGAATAAAAAAAAATCGGAGAGAGCCCATGCATTGGGGTCGATTTTGAGGGTAACTAGGCTCTCTCCGCCGGAAAAGTGGGAGAGAGCCCACTTTTTGGGCTCTCCATTGGGCATGCCTTAGAGCATCTCCAACGCGTTGAGGCCGAGGGGCTCGAGCCCGCTCGCAAGCCTGCGTCGCGAGCCCGGGCCGCGCTGGTGAGCCCCTCGTCCAGCGAGCCCGACGCGCAAATGCAAGCCTTGCTTGCGCCCTTCCCCACCCCCTGTGCTGATGTCATAATGATGTCAGCCAGGTAATTTTTTTTTTAATTGAGTTTTGAGGCAAAATAAAAATTAAAAAAAAATTCAACCGTTGCAAAGCAATGGCTAGCCCAACGGCTACCTCCCCAAATCCTCCCTATAAATACACACCCCCACAAATCATCTCTCACACCTCCACAATTCATCTACACTTCTTCACAATCCCACAATTTCTTTACAAATTTAAATTATTTTCTCCTTTCTCAACCAAATCCAACAATGGATGACGAGTCGTTTCTCGAATTATTGTGATCCCAAGCCGTCGGTGGTTCCTCCTCGCATCCCGACAATAATTCTCCACCCGATGATGATTCTCAAGGTGACGATGATTCTCCGCCGCCGCCGCCGCGGCCTTCCAACCTCGGATTCGCGGCCTACGCGAGTCCTCTAACCTACAGAGTGATAGGCTATTCTCCTGCCGGTTATCAAGATGTCTCTCCACCCGTCTTCGATCAATTCAGAACTCTGCCGTTCAAGGAAAGTCAAGGTGCGACGCAAGATCTCGAAGGGCTAAATCTGTAGAGTTCGTTCGAGTCAGTTTCGAACATGCGTCCAGTGGCCAAGAAGAAAGCAAGCGCATTGACCGCTGCCGCCCCAAATCCGGAGTCAACCGAGCGGACGAAGGCCGTACCGTATAGTTCGGAGGAGTCGGCTCATCTCATCAAAGTGTGGTCTAGCATTTTTGAAGACTGGGAGTTGGCGATGGACAGAAGGAGGTCATTTTCTGGGGCAAGGTCGTAGACAAGTACAATGCTACGATTCATACTATTGGCTACAAGCCCAGAAATAAGAAGATGCTGAAGGGGCATTATCAGTGGATGATGCTGAAATGCAACAAATTCCATGGCTACTACGCTCAAGCTGTGAGGGAGTGGAAGAGCGGAGAAGACTCAAACGACGTCTTCAACAAAGCATGTGAGCTATATCAAACTAAGACGAAACAAACTTTCCAATATGGGAAGGCCTATCAAGAGCTGCTGAAATTGCCTAAGTATGATCTTTTCGCGGTAATAAAAACAGAAGGGCACAGACGGGTTGTCCAACTCCAGCAATCCCGACGTAGAAGCTGCTGAAGAGGATGGCTATTTTCCAGAACGCCCCTGCCCGATCGGGAACAAAAAAGCTCTGCCCAAAGAAGGAATAAAGGAAAAGGCAAACAAGCTGAGGAGACGATTGATTTGGAGGACGTTCCGGAGGGAGACGATCATGACTTCGAATAACAAGCTGCTCGCCACTGATACCACACAGATGACACAGGAGGAGTTGGAGCAGCATCACCTCCTTAGGACTAAATTGTGGAGCATGATCGAAAAGTAGCTAGTTTAATTGTAATTTTTGTTTAAATTTTAATTCTTGTATTTCGTTTCAATTTAATAAAAAAAATTCCAAAAATTTTGTTACTTTTTTAATTGAAAATAAAATTAATTAAATAAATAAATCGAACGAAAATCAAATTTAAAAAATATATCAAAAATCAAAAATAAAACGAATTAAATATAAGAGAGAGCCCAGGGACGGGCTTGCGGCTGGAGATGCTCTTAGAAATATTTCATAGTATAAAATTTACTCCTTCCATCCCAAATTAATTGTCTCATTTTATTATTTTATGTCTCATATATATTCAAAATATGAGACAATTGATTTGGAACGAAGCGAGTATGATAGTTAAATACTCTCTCTGTCCCAAATCAATTGTCTCACATTCTTTATTGGGCTATTCGAACTCGATTGTCACAACCCAAATAAGGAAATAATTGAGAAACCCTTATCTCTCACTAATGGCTCAAATAATACTAATATCCCATCATTATGCAGCCTATATATTGATCTTAGCCCATTAACTAATTTGTTACCCTAATCCTACTCTAGCCCTAGATTCTATCTCTTTCACTTTCTCTCATTCTCCATTCTCACATTCTCTCTCTATCTCTCTCGAACCTTTATCTCTTCTCTCTGCAACTCTACTGCCCCTCACGCGCAACTTCCCGTTCCGCTGAAATCCTTTGCC
Organism: Mentha longifolia; assembly: GCA_001642375.2. NCBI lineage: Eukaryota > Viridiplantae > Streptophyta > Magnoliopsida > Lamiales > Lamiaceae > Mentha > Mentha longifolia. The sequence goes on from CM038111.1 coordinate 20,794,175, forward strand.
GCCATCGTCCTTGTCCTGTCCCACTGTGAAGAGTTCCTTTTTCTCCAAAAGCATCCCTAAAATCGAGCCTGATGCCCTTGATTCTGAAAACCCTAACCTAAAATCAGCCTCATGTTAACATATACAGTATTTGATTGACCTGCCATTGTTCAAAAATTGTTATTTAATTTCTTCACATTTAATAATAATAATAATAATAATAATAATAATAATAATAACTCCTCAATCTGAATCGACAAGCAACATAATTTTTTTTATTTTTTATTTTTAGAAGCAACATAAATTAATGATTGCTATAAGTATCATGCGATAGAAAGCACTAAACCGACCAAATAAAGCTAATTATCACGAGTTAGGTTAGCTAGTAGTACGTCTTCCGTAGCAGACTTGAAATCTAGAAAATATTACTCATAATTAAGCTTTCTGTTTATTTAAGACAATTAATTTAATTTAATTTAAGCTCATAATTTAATTGTGGAAAGTAATTAGTGGGACTGAAGAAATGATTTGGCCACCACTAACCGTAGCTTTCCTCAAAAAGTCGGAAATTGACTCTATATCGAGTATTTGCTCACTACCACTAATTTTATCTTTCAACTATGTTTGAATTTTGTGTATGAAAGCAGAGGTAAAGTGCATCATTTCTGTGACATGCTTTATCTTAATTAGCAAGTACTAGTGTACTACTCTACTATTTTTAATTAATTATTAACTCTTAAATAATTGATTGAGATAACTTATAAATAGGCCCGAGCCCTTTGGTGGATATAGCTTGATCAGATTATATCATTGGTAATATTGTACACATATCTATTGATTTTAGTGTCCCTTTTTTACAGGTATTGAAGTCACTCGTTTTTCCTGCATCGATTTGAGAAACATTCTAAGTTTAATATGAATGTAATATAAGTATATGGTGCACTGCACAAGGTTTATCGGTATCCATATTTGCCAACAAATTATAAATCGGCAAAATAGTTTTCACATATAGTTGCATTTGATGTATTGATTTCAAATATCGACATTGAAATATTGATTTGTATAATATTATTATTTTAATTATTCAACCTTTAACAAAAATTGAATTACATTAATAATCAAGTGCAAATACATGCACTAAAAAAATTCGTTTTAACGACCGAATTTGCACTGATTAGTTATCAACAGATTATAATTGCTGATATAAATTAAATTTTTACCAACATAGATTTACCATGTATGAGGATAAGATTGATTCCTAATGTCATTTTTGATAATGTCTAACATCCTACGATAATACAGATAATAAAGTCCATTTTGGATAACAATATTATAATACTCCTACGATAATACAGATAATAAAGTCCATTTGGATAACAATATTATAATACCGTGATTATACGCTTTTAACCTAGGATGTGTTCATTTACTGGTGATATTCTTCTAAAAGTATATTTATAAGTTGCATAGCTTACAAAAATACTATTAATTTACGATCCCTCACTCCTGAACCTTTTTCTTTTTCCTTCTTCTTTTTTTTTTTTTCTTCTTTTTGTTTTTTGCATTAATTATAAGTATATGACATTTGATTCCCCTTTCATGCTATTACGCACACGCACTAGTACTCTAATGACTTTTAAGAGAAACTATGACCATTATTTTCTTTTAAAGAAAATTAACTAATTAGAAGTAAGATGAATGCTCCAATGTCATCGTTGACATACTTAATGTGTCCGTGAATGACATGACAACTAATGCTATTAATAAAGAAATTAATTTAAATACATACTTTAAAAACTAAACTTAAAAAAAAAAATAAAAAAAATAAAAAATAAATAAATAAAATAATGCCAAAAAAACTCACCCTAAATGGAAAAATTACCGACGTAACACTGTAACATCAAGGAAAATATACATTAAATACTTAAGTTTGTCCATGATGAGTAGAGAGCGATTCTATGAGAAATAAATTTAAAATAGTTATAAAGTGAAACTAAATATTTAATGATGCTCCCTCAAAAAAAATAAAAAAAAATAATGATGCAATTATTCTTGTCTCTAGGATCGGGTAAATAGCAAGAAACTACCTTTGTGTTTTGCAAAAGAAAACAAAACACCTTCATGTTTTGTAATTTGCAGAAAACACTCATGTATTTCGATAAACCCTATGAGTTATACCCAAATCGTGAAATTTAGCATATTTAGAGTATTTGCACATATATAAAGGCCAAGAAAACTATAAAATCACACTAGTAGAATCCCACTCTCTACTTGTGTGTGAATCTCACTCTTATGCTTGTGCGAATTTTGTAGTTTCTTGGCCTTTAAATATGTGCAAATAGTCTAAAATAGTCTAAATTTTACGGTTTGTATATAACACGCAGAGTTTATCGAAACACGTGGGTGTTTTATGTAAATTAAAAAATACATTGGTGTTTTGTATTTGTTTTGCAAACTATAGGGTAGTTTCTTATTATATACCCCTCTAGGATCCCACTACGTACAATCCTGGGGCAATTATTATTATTATTATTATTATTATTATTATTATTATTATTATTATTATTATTATTATTATTATTATTATTATTATTTCGAGATTGCAAAGAACTTATTTATTCATGATGATCTATAGCCTCTGTTATCAACTTGCACTTTTTCCTTTATTTTCTTTTTTTGAAAAGTGTAGATGTACTTATTCGTTTTAAATACTTTTATGTACTGCTTAGTACTTAATCACGCATTAGTTTTGTCCCCCCTTTCCAAAAATCTCCACCATCCAATCTATTTAAGAATTTATAAATTACTTCAAATAAATTAAATGAGTTTATGCTTCTTGTATGATTATCCCACGTGATTGAGAAAACTAGTTGGATGATGTGGTTTTACTTTTTCAAGTACTTGAGTTTCGATTTGATGTTCAAGTTACGTAAAAAGATGGATGATGGTGTTATATCGGTTTTTTTTTTTAGTTGAAATACATTCTTATACACATCAATACTTTTTGGAGTATATGGTCCTTCGTCCCATTAATAAGAGCATCAACTGTTTTTCGGCATTAGAATTAAGAAAATCTAAATTATTTGTGAATAAAACGAGTATCATATATTTCTTTCATTCACGATCTATTGACCTTATTACTATATCGAGACGATAATCATTTATAGACTATTTTCTTTTTTGGTAGTAGGCCCCACAATCACTTTAATATTTTAACACTTTATCACTCTATTTTTTAACACTTTAACATTTTAATACAATTAAAAATATTAGATGGGCCCACAATTATTCCGCTGTAATACTTTAACATATTTATTTATTAACATATCATCATAACACATTTAAACTTGTGCCCACATTTTTTGGTCTATACTTTGTGGATGGATGGAGTATTTGATTAAGGATTTATATTTATAATTTTTTTTTTAATTTAATTTAATAGCTTAGTAAAATTAAGAAATTTAATTGGACGATTAACAGCCCTGATTGTTTTGGTTTATTGGGCTAATTATTACTACCATTTTTGGAAATAGCCCATAATGAGTGGAATGTCCCAAAATGGAACTTAGCCAAAGATAAATGGACGGAGAGAGTATAGTATTATTTGTACTGAATTTGATGATTTTTAGCTAAAATGAAACTAGTAAAGCTAGTTAATTTTATAACTTGAAAAGTATATACTGTATACTATTTAAGTATAAAAATAATTAAGAAAAACAGTTTAAAAAAATTGAATAACTAAAATGACGTGTTGAACAATAGTGTAAACACTAAACAATTGGATTTATTTTTGAGTAAATAAATATTATAAAAAGTAAACGAAGTGATTCAAAAAGTTCGTGGGAATCCTTATAAGTTCATGTTTGTTCAATTTATTCTTGGCCTAGAAAGGAGATTATTTAATCGATTTCATTACAATGATGGGTTTCAAAACATGTGTCGAGCATACCTGATACTTTGAGGCTCTAGAGTTTAATCGAGCCTCATCTGTATAAATTTAGGTTTTCATCTAAAATACTAATTGTTAGTATATGGAATACACTATTTAAGTATTGACAATTTATGATAGACAACATATTTGGAAAGATTCTTCGCTACGTGAACATTTGGTTACACAAACTGTTCTACTTTGGGATCAAAATGTGACAGCTGGCAGATAGTTATACGTACTTATTCCTTATGTGTTACGATTCTTAACTAAGGAAACTTGGATGTTCTTCGGTGTTTAATTTAGGATAAGCTTCATCAAATAAGAGTTCGATTTCAACAATGAAACAAATATCTCGAAGATATACACAAGATCTCTTATCTTGGGAAGCAAGACAATATCTAGGGTATGACAAGAGACCCTATATATTGACATTAGCCACACCAAAACGTGGTGACTGAGTTTATTATTATTGAGAGCCTGCATATACGAGCGTGAGCAAGTGTGTGTGGAAGATATCATCATCGAGTATCCGTTCTTTGAACATACCAGGTTCTGGGTGTGAGTGATCTTGTAATTGAGTAACTATAAACTCAAGGGTAAACCTAGATCTTTGCGGGGATTAGGTGTTGGGATTGTTGTGTATAGCTAAAGCAAAAACGCGTTTTAGTATATACGACATGTATTCCACTGTTTATAATCACCTGTCTGATTAAATATATTAATAAGAATAAGCCCAATATCTCATATTTTAGAACACGTGGATGGCTCGGGTGTCAAGGAGATCACGTAGTGTTCGATAATAATTATAAGATATAAACAGTGTCACAGTCGAGATAACTCGGGAAAGCTATCGGTTTAGACTGCAACATGACGGTAGTGGCGGGTCTCAGTCGCTAGTTATGTTGGTACGGTGGAACGTATTGACAGGATCGAGTGAGATAATGTTCTTCTTATATTGACCCTAGAAATAGGTGAAGAACTAGAGATCTCGGCATTTAGAGATGTTATCTTAGTCTCGATAGGCTATTAGTTGTATATGTGTTGTTGATTGTTACTTTGATTTGCAAGATAATGGTCTATCGCAGCATCGCTGATGACTTGTCTCTTGGGTAACATTAGGGCACATAGTATGTCTAATTAGTTGTATCGAGACACTGTGTCCGCATTAGATTGAGAGATATTCACAAGGTTTATAATACCAAGTCATGCATGCTGATTAAGTTCAGGTATAATAATAAGAAGTGAACGGGTACTACTTGAGGATAAGAAGAAGTTAATTAATTAGGAACAGTCAGAGGAACTCTAATTAATTAATGGATATCGGAGTCTTAAATACGGGGATAGCTCTAAATAAAGTATCAGCCTCAATCTACAAATTGGGACAGAGTGGTGATTTAGTTGTGACTGTGTCACAGCTCTAATGAAATAAATGTTTTGGGTTGATCATGGAAATATTTCATTAGGTAAGGCTAAACTCTGTTTGGTACATATATCCCTGAGATGGCCCAAGAGCTCTTCGGGAAATGAATTCAAGATATTATTGAGCGACATTAGTTTTGGACTGAAAAGAAGTGTTATGGGCTTGGGCCCATAATGTGGTGCCTACTATATAGTAGGGGACGCCTTGTTCAGCTTCTATGATCATCTGGGCTCAATAAATGTATTCTGGTTGAATATGTAATATGGAATAAATTAATATCTAATTAATTAATATTTATTCTTAATTATGAAATTAGATAATTAATTTATTATTTACACATAATATCTTCCCATAATAATTAGGATTAATTCTAATTATTTATTTAATTAGAATTTGTTTCGGTAATTATTAACTGAACCGGGCTTAATTAATTAAGTCCATATCTTAGTGGGAAAGGAAGAATAGGCGCCCACCTCCTCCTATAAATAGGGAGAATGAGATTCTCAAAACCCTAATCTAATTCTCTAGAGGGGCGCCGGTTTGCAGAGAGCAGAAGGGAGTTCCAAGTTTCAAAGTTCTGAAACGCCCACACAGTCGGAGAACTTCGAAAAAAGGGATCACATCCTAGCAATCTAGGCCTGTAGATTACTCATTCTACGATGAAGAAGGTATAAGCTCTAAACTCAATGTATGATATAATTGCATGAGAATTATCATATCCAATTTGAAGATCTAGTGTGAAAAAGGAGCGCTTTCAAGCAGCGGTTCCATCATTAGGTTTGGCTAGACTAAGGAGAGTTTAATTTCAATTCACTTAAGGAGGGAATTGGACAGTGAAAGGATATCATAAGGTGTGTGATCCTTAGTGAGTAATAGTCTCTATAACTCGAGCACTATAATAGTGAATTGGTTGTTTAGGAGTTGCCCTCAGACGTAGGTTGTTGAACCGAACTGGGTTACCAAACTCATGTGTCTTTGTGTTTGGTTTACTGCTTAATACTTGTTATTCATATTGTCTTACTTAAAAAGTATAATGTGGTAGGGATTAAATAATTTCACTAATTATTTACTTCTAAATATATCCCGATAATGCATTGTGTTTCCTATTACTCAATTTTCTCGTATAATCACTCATGTCAGTTATCTGCTTAATACATTACAAAATATAAGTATATAAATGTAAATGTATTTGGTAAATTTTATGTCTTCAATCGAAATCACTTAACTTACACGCGCGAGGTCACTTTACATTGATTTTTTTATAGAGGATGAGTACATGTTTGTGTGGTGTGAATATGTTAATATCAAATTAAGCTTATTTTCTCAAAATAATAACATGATAAGCATTGTCATCCTATTAGTTTACATGCATTATTTTGTATAATTTACACAAGAAACCATAATCCATATTGTAGTCGTTGAATACATTTGGTGCAAAATTGTAGATGAACAAATGAAAAAGAATAATTAAGGAATTGCTAGAAGACAACAATTAATTACCATACACACACACGATACATATCCCTAGATATCAGGAAACAGTCAATTAATAATGTAAGAGATAATGACCGTTGTATCCTCACTAAATCTCATAAGCTTAAATAAAAATATATTAATTCTACAACATTATAACCGTTGATCTACTAAGATCAATGGTTTAAAAAAGTTTTTAGATTCTACTTTAGAATTAGTTTCCATTTGATCTATATCATATATATATATATATATATATGGGAAAGGGTTCACATACAAATAAATCCTAGTGTGAGAAGTGCGAATTATGCTTAAAGTTATATGATAGATCCAGGTTAAATATCCATCAACATGTTTAAGAGAAGAGTGTTTAATTACAAAGAAGATCGAATCCTGAAATAAGTAAATAGTACGCTAAACGTAATCGAAAGAGTCAAGCCCTTCATGATCTCCGCCTTGTACCTCGATCTCTAACCTCCAACACCGGTCAATAGCTCCGATCCTGCAAAATAACACCGGAGGAGCGGGGTGGGGGGGGTCCTCCGGGAAGAACCTCTGACGCCCAAGTCAGCCCGATGTACAGAAATTGTAAAAAGAACCCTTGACAAAGGGTTTGAAGTGTGGTGTGTATGTCTTCCTCAGCAAAGCTTGCGGTAGTGATCTTTAGAGTAGTGAAGACGTGCCTTGAGTAGCACCAAATCCCCCATCCAAGTTCCTTCCGCTGCACTAGCCATTCTCGCAAGGCTATCGGCCTCAGCATTCTCCTTCCTGGGGATCTGTGCAATCTCCACATTCGTGTTCAAAAGTTCAGCCACCACATTAGCATATGCTATCATTCGTTTCTCCTTTCTATCGCATGTTCCCCACACCTGGTGAGTAACGAGTTGAGAATCTGAATGGATGACAACGTGGCTAGCTTCCAGGTCAAGCAAAATGTAAAGGCACCTAATCAAGGCCTCATATTCAGCTTCATTATTGGAAGCTGGGAAATTGAGCTTAATCGCAAAGCAATGCTCTTGTTCCGCTGGGATCCTATGTAAATGCCTACCCCAACTCCTTCCTTTGTTACTGGTCCGTCTACATAAGCTTTCCACTTCTGCGGCTCTCCTTGCACTACTCTAGTGGTTTCTTGTATGAAATTAGCTAGAGCTTGAGCTTTTATAGCCGTTCTGGGCTCAAAATCTACATCATACTCGCCGAGCTCAATAGCCCACTTCACCATTCTTCCTGATAGATTAGGTTTTCCCAATACTTGCTTGAGTGGCATGTTCGTCCGTACCACCACCCGATGAGAAAGAAAATAAGCCCTCAATTTCCTAACCGTAATCATGACAGCTAATGTCGCTTTCTCAATGTCCGTGTACCTAACTTCAGGTCCTTGGATCATCCGGCTAGTGTAGTATATTGACTTCTATAGGAAAGTACAAGTACAACACCTCTGTAGGTAAGGGTTTGGTTAGCAAGGGCAAGGAGGCGAGGTGCATTTTCAGATCCTCAAATGCCTCTTGGCATTCTTCTGTCCATTCAAAATTGTTGCATTTCCTTAATATTTTAAAGAAAATGAGGCTTCTGTTTGCAGATCTAGATATGAATCGGCTTAAAGTTGTAATTCGGCCATTCAGCCTTTGTATTTCCCTTATATTTCTTGGTGGTGTCATGTCTAATACAGCCTGAACCTTGGCCTGATTAACTTCTATCCCTCTGGGGGTCACCATGTAACCTAGAAACTTCCCAGATTGTACTCCAAAGGAGCATTTCGCCGGATTTAGTTTCAGGTGATATGATCTAGCTACCGCGAAGATTTCCTCGAGGTCCTGCACGTGATTTATCGCTTTCATGCTTTTAGCCAAAATGTCATCGACATATACCTCCATATTTCTCTCAATCTGACTTTTTAATATCTTATCCATCATGCTTCGGTATGTAACCCATGCATTCTTTAGGCCAAAAAGCATACTTTAGAACCTAAACGTCCCAACACACACTCCAAAGGCAGCCTTTGGGACATCTGAGGGATCCATTTTTACTAGATGGTATCCCTGGTAAGCGTCAATCATTGAAAGTAGCTCGCATCCCGATGTGGAGTCTACCAATTGGTCAATCCTTCGTAAAGGATAGTGATCTTTCGGGCACGTTTTGTTTAGATCACGAAAATCTATGCACATGCGCCATGTCCCCGTATTTCCCTTAGTGCCATTACTGTGTTGGATAACTATTCTGGGAACTAAACTTCCCGGATGTGCCCCGCTTCTAGCAGCATTGCCACCTCTTCTCGGATGACTTTGTCTTTTTCAGGCCCAAATTGCCTTAATTTCTGCTTGACGGGCTTTGCGTTGGAATCTACATTTAGGCAGTGCAGTGCTACCTCCAGTTTCACCCCCACCAGGTCAGTCGATGAGAAAGCAAAGATATATGTGTTTCGCCTTAAGCAGTCTATCAACTGCTTAGCTATGGGATCAGGCATCTGAGTGCCTATCCTGGTAGTGAAACCCGTTTTGTTAGGGAACTGCTCCACTTGCAATAGTTCCTCGGCAGGTTGCATTTGATGGGAAGTCTCCTCATCTGAGGGATCTACCACCTTTCACCTCTTGTCTCCACTTTCCAAACCAGCTCTAGGGCTTTCAGGGTCCGGCATGGCTCGTTTTTTGGCTTCTCCCGCCTTTACTGACTGCATGTAGCATTGTCTAGAAACCACCTGATCACCAGAGGCATGCCCAACTTTGTTTCCAACGGGAAACTTCATCATGAGGTGATAAGTAGATACAACTACTTGGAATAAGCTCAGTGCCGTTTTGCCCAAGATGACATTATATGAGGACTTTTGCCTGACTACCAGGAAGGTAACACACTTAGACACCTACAAATCTCCTTCACCTAATGTCAACATTAGGTCTAGAGATCCTAAGGACATGACAGTGTCCCCGGCAAAGCCGTGCAATGCTGTCACAACCCCATTCAAGGGCTCTAGGAGGGACATCTGATTGAAGCAGTCCTCGAATATCACATTAATGGCTGCCCTCGTGTCCATAAAAACTCTTTTAACGTCATACCGCTCAATCTCTACCGATATGACTAGTGCGTCATCATGAGGATGAATTAAGGACCTACCATCCTGTGGTCCGAAAGAGATATCGGGGAGTGGTGAGCCCCCCTCGATCTGAAACACCCCTTGCCGATCTATCATCAGAATCTCTCGAGTACGAACCTTTCGGCTCCTATTAGAGTCTACCCCTGTGGGGCCTCCATAAATCATTGATATGACTTCTCTTTTTCCCGGAGCCTCTCTCGGCTACTCGTTACGAGAGCCCTTAGGATCTTTGTCCTCATTCCTTCATTTGCTTGTCCTGACTCTTGCCAGACATATTCTATCAATTATCCTTCTTGGATCAGCTTCTCGATGGCAATCTTTAAATTGCGGCAGTCATTGGTGGTGTGTCCATAATCATTATGGAACTGGTAGAATTTATCTGACTGCGGCCTTTTAGGAGGTTACTCCCTATTAGGAAGGACCCGTACTCCGGGCTTTTTGATCACTATTTCAAGGAGATCAGCAGGTGACCTCGTAAGAGGAGTAAAGGACCTTTGGAATCTTTCATTCCTTTCGGGCTTCTTTGTTTCTGCAGCAGGCCTCTTTTTCTTAACCGGCTTCTTTTCCCTTTTGAAGGCAACATCAGATTTTTTTGGCCACCATTGCCTCCTCCATATTGATGTAGTTTTGCACCCTGGCCAGCAGTTCATCAAACGTTTCTACAGGCTTTTTCATCAGCGAAGCAAATAAGTGTCTTGGCCTTAAACCTTCTACGAAAGAGTGTATCTTCAGAGTGGCCTCTACTCTGGGTATTTCTAGAATTGCCTCATTGAACTGAGTCATGTACTCTCTAAGACTTTCGTTGACTCCTTGCTTAATTGTTGTCAGATATAATGAGTTCTTAGTAGACCTCTTAGAGCTCACGAACTAATGCAAGAAAATTTCCCGCAGGTCCTTAAATAAATGGATAAAGGATCTGGGCAGCTGCTGAAACCACTGCTGCGCAGGTACCGACAATATGGTTAAGAATACCCTGCACTTGACCCCCTCCGAGTATTGGTGCAAGAGGCACACAGTCTTTCAAACTTCATAAGGTGCTCTTCAAGATCACCCTGGCCTTTGTAATCACAGGAAACTATCTTAAAGTTTTTCGGGATGGGGTCCATTTTTATGTCAGCTGAAAAGGGGTTGTTTTCATTAATGTGATTGTAGCAGTATTCAAATTTACTCCCCTTGCCAGTCTTAATGACAGAGGTCTCCACCACCCCTTCCTCGTGAGGGATGGGCTCATCCATGCTTTTCTTTTCGGATGCTTGGTGTGCTTTGCGCAGCTCATCCAGCTCCCTTGCCATAACCTTCATCTGTTTATGTTGCTCCTATATTTGCTTTCTGAGCATATTGGTAAGGTTTATTTCCTGTTCATTAGCATCTCCTTGAGCATCATCATCAGACGACTCACAGTCGGTGAATCCTCCGTCCTCCTGGATCTGAGGTAGTTTAGTTGCCAGGTCTTGAAGGATAATTGGATCTTTGACCTTGTCTGTGTTTTTATATTTTTCCCTCTCCGTGGCTCCCTTTATCACCTTTCAAAGGGAGAGGATTTAGGTGGCTTGTAGGGCTAGTTAGGCTAACTCCTAAGGCCGTCAACCGCCTATCAATAGCTCCTTCGAGAGCTCCATCAATCATGCTCTTCATTTACTGGAGCATGAGTGTTGAGAATGCCGGCTCTGCACTGCCACTCCCTTGGGTGGCTGGCGTGGATCTGGGGTACGTGCTAAACCTAGGCGGAGGCGTGTCAGTCTGCTCATGATGCTAAGATCCTAGCATCTGGGCCATTTCAGAGTTCTGCTCCATGACAGGGGATTTGCAGAATGACACAGATGATCCCCTTGTTAGCTTTATTTTTCTCAGATGCCTAATATTTTTAATTAAGCTTTTATAATAATGAGGAGGCTTCTGCCAGTAAGCTTGGAGCCCATATGCTTAGATGGGTTATCTCAATGTCTTTAGGCTCTTTTGCACTTCTCCCATTGTTTATTTTTGAGGATTTGACCAAGCTGTGATAGCTTCTTGAGCCTGAATCTATTGTCAGGGCTTACCATTAGCTTACCACACTTTCTTTGCCAAAATCCCTTTTTTATTTCGACCATCTAGTGAAATATCTTTACTCATTAGATGTCTGATGCAGGTTCTTTTCTCTCCGAAATTTTCCTGCGGTGGGGGGATTTCTTGCTTTCTTTCCTCTACTCTCTAGAAAAAACGTGATGTTTCTCTGGATACTCGTGCTCCCAAAAAACAAGCGATGTTCCTCTGGATACTCGTGCTTTCTTACGGGAGTGTTCCTATCTTCCTTTCTATTTTTCTTGAATTACCTATAAATTCAGAGGAAATTAGCCACCACTCGATCACCGATAAATTAACAACTATTCACGGCAAGCAATTTCATGTGGTGGTTTGAGATAGCAAAAAGGGAAAAAATCGATGTCTCGAGGGACAAATGATGGTTAACAATCTTTTAAAGAAAACATGAATATTTCTCGGGAAAATCAACGCCTTAGTCAAAATTTTCCCACATACAGCGCCAGTTGATAGATCCGGGTTAAATATCCATCAACATGTTTAAGAGAAGAGTGTTTAATTACAAAGAAGATTGAATCCTGAAATATGTAAATAGTACGCTAAACGTAATCGGAAGAGTCAAGCCCTTCATGATATCCGCCTTGTACATCGATCTCTAACCTCCAACACCGGCCAATAGCTCCGATCCTGCAAAATAACACCGGAGGAGTGGGGGGGTCCTCCGGGAAAAACCTCCGACGCCCAAGTCAGCCCGATGTACAGAAATTGTAAAAAGAACCCTTGACAAAGGGTTTGAAGCGTGGTGTGTGTGTCTGCCTCAACAAAGCTTGCGGCAGTGATCTTTAGAGTAGTGAAGACGTACCTTATGAAATATGAAGCTTGGATATTTATGGTAGTATTGTTAGGTTGGGTAATAAGGTAATTTCCTTAACTTTGATAAGGGCAAAATAGCCTTTTCCGGGAGGACAATTCAGTTAGAATCTATTTAAATCTTAAGTTATAATTGCTAACAAAATGGTCCCCACAGTGGGTCCTATAGTCACGCTTTCCACATGAATCCGAGGGTTCTGCACCGTAGTGAGGGGTCTGCCGCGCCTACTGCAGATCCTTCCTTCGGCCCTGTTCATCGCAGATCCCTCCTCTTGGTTCTGTTTCCCGGACAAGTCCCATAGTGGGATCTGCTATTCTGGCACATATCTCGCCAGATGCCTAATAGATGTATGTACTCCCTATCACTATATAAAATCATGCTTACTGCTATACAAAATTATGCTTATGGTACATAATTGTGCTTATGGCTTATTTTGTGCTTATAAGCATAATTATGTACCATAAGCATAATTTTGTATAACTGTAAGCATGATTATGTATAGATTTAAGCATAATTCGCACTTCTCATACTAGGATTTAAATCTATATGAACCAAACTATATGTATATATATATATATATATATATATATATATATATATATATATATAGGGATGAGATCTGGTAAAAAGTTGTGTTTAAGTAAGAAATAAGAAGCAATATAGTCCCTAGATTATGTAAAGACGGATGGATCAGATTTAAGGAAGATAATTGATGATGGGTCAAAAAATTACTTATGGGCGTTGACTTTTTAATAAAATAAGGGTAAATTTGTAAAAATGAAAATTCATCAACTACTATATTAATATACAGGCGACAATCGTGGGATTTGGAAGGAAATAATCTATTTTTATAAAATCCAAATCTTGCATTGGCAATGCTTACAATTTCGTGTAGAAATCGTATAATCATATAAAAAAAATTAATGTTCTTTTTATTCAAATTGTGAAGAACTACAGCAGACGATGATAACTTATAATGATATGAAGTTGCATTATAATAAAATTCTTGCATTATTATAATGCACTTTACCTAACAGAAAATTTTTAAAATATGAAATTTGTTTATCTCCGGTATAAGTTGTTTATGCATTTTGATTGCAATTTTATTGCATTTCTCGTTTATACGCGACTAAGGAAAATCAAATTAAAAAATATTCATAATGCATCTTGTATCAAAATGCATTTGGTGTTATGTTCTAGTGAACTTATCATATAAAAATACGTTCGTAATGCATCTTCTGTCAATTTATAATGCACTCGGTGTTATATTCTAATACACTTATCATATAAAAATACGTTCGTAATGCATATTGTGTCAATTAATAATGCATTTGGTGTTATATTCTAATGCACTTATCACATAAAAATACATTCGTAAATACATCTTGTGTCAATTTATAATGCATTTGGTGTTATATTCTAATACACTTATCATATAAAAATACATTCGTAAATACATCTTATGTCAATTTATAATGCATTTGGTGCTATATTATTCTAATTCACTTATCATTACAAAGTAGCCCATGGATGTTGCGTGAGCCGAAGACAAGTCATATAAATAGATTCATAATGCATTGGTTGTCTAAATAAGATGCATTCAATTTGTTATAATGATGCACCAAATTCTATAAGAAAATCTCAATATAATTGTGTTGCGGTGAACTCTCTGCTAACAATAAGGGCGAAAATGATGAAGCAACGGCATTGCTTGAACAACGGTCAATACCGGATTCAAATCTTCCCTGTTACCTTTCTTCGTTGATCATGACGTGTAGGTACGTCTGGAATCGCGTCGTCGACGGCGGGGAGGACGGAGAGAACTATATTAGTTTGGTGAGGGATTTCCGACGACGGTTGAATCTGTCGCTGCTGGCCGAGTACCTCGGCAATGGGCACGCTGATTGTCAAATCACTATGGTCTCGATGGTGAATATTTAAGCCGATGAGGCGGCCAAGGAAATCTGTGAAATTTACAGAAATATAAACAATAAAAAAGTTAAAATAATTTTTTCAATACGTTCATATGTATCCATACAATAAAGAAATCTTCAACATCCCTTAAATGAAGGAATAAAAACGGTTCAATCATTAAATAAAAGTACCATATTATCCCTCCATCACTTTTAAAAGGTAATATTTTAATTAGATATGATAAGAAATCTTAACCATGGATTCTCTAATATAAACGATCAAGATTGCTTCTCATTTCTTACGGTATGTGTATTTTGCACATGATCTCTCCTCTCTCTCTCTATACATATATATATATATATATATATATATATATATATATATATGTTGAGCTGGCAACTTCAACTACTTAATTAATAAAATAAAAATTGAAGTATATATTCCTTAATTTAAACAAATAAGATCTTTTTAATTTTCTTTTTTTCCATTTTAGAGTCTCATCTATTTTGGAACCTTTTCTTTCGGTTGGATTCATTGAAGCCCAGTATTATAGATGGGATGGGCCCAAATTCTAAAACGTTAATGATAGTTTATCAGCCCAAACTTGAGTTGGTTAATGGTCCATCAGTTGCTCAAAATTACAACATCAGCCAACTGCACCAACCTTGATGAATTCAATAATTTATGCAGCTATCGCCTTAAGCCCCTTAGTAATTAATGCCAGTGAAGGTGCGATCCCACCTTAGGGGTTTAGCTCGTGTTTGGTTCAATTTTTATTTTTTTTTGTATGAAAAGGGAATCAAGTAATTGATTCCATTATATTTTGTTTGGTTTGAATATAAGTTATCCATTTCGATCATTTGGGGTAACCAAATTCATTACATTGTTAACTCTCAAGAAGCAGGAGAAACAAGGAGAATGGGAACCCCCTCACAAGTGACTCATTTTCTACTATTGAACCAAACACTTAATAAAAGTAATCATTATTATTACTATTTTCTTACTTGACTTGATTCTATTCTATTTCTGTTACCCAATTTGAACCAAACGAGCACTTAAACGTCATCGTTTCTCGAGCTCGCTCAAGCTTGTCATGGAGCTTCGCATACTTTTTGGATTGAGCTTTCTTCGTAAAAAGCTCGTTTTGTGTGTTGATTTAGAGGGTTAATTTCTTGAGATACTATACGATAACTTTTGTTGTTTTAATGAAAGTTTTGCCTTAGGTGAAAATAAGATATAGATGCTTTTAGTTTAAGCAAACTTAAACCTTTACTTAGAAAAACGACGTTTGATCATGACATGTTGGTGTAGACAATTTTGGTTGTCAGATTCTTTTTATTATATATATAGTGGGTAAAATTACAAAAGATATAAAGTCTTTGTAATTGAACATTTGCGGAAAAAACAAAAAATAAACAAAAATCAATGTATTTAAACTAATTAACCCTACGAATCAAAGATATTATACTCATATAACTTTATTACTTTCTTTGTCCCTTAATATGAGTTTTTTTTTTTTTTTTTTTTCCTTCAGGAGCATATTGAAAAAACTACTCATTTGGACAACTATTTCATATATTTTCGGAAATGATTCTATAAAAATGGGACGTGACTAAAGGAAAATAACTATAAATTAATGGCTATATCTATAACAATTAACAATATAACACCCTCATTATGTAAAGCAATCAATTGCATTAGCTATGAGTGTTTAATCTATTCAAATATGTATAACATGTGTAACAAAAATATATTATTTGAAAATGCATCAAATGATATCATTTTGGTAATTAAAGCAATAAAAAAATGAATATTTTATATATTTGGAACTAAAAAAAATACTACTCCCTCCCGTCTCATATCAATCGTCTCATATACTTTTTGCACGTAAATTAAGGAGTGACATTTGTGTAGTAAATATTGGTGGGCTAATGCTTTTATGTATCATGATTCATGACATGTGACAAACTAAAAAGGAAAATGAGACAATTGATGTGAAACAAACTAAAAATGAAAGTTAGACGATTGAAGTGAGACGGATGGAATATTAATTTTTTTACTGAGATCTTATTAATACCCGATGTTAGCACTCAATTGAATCCTCCAATATATTTTCCTAAAACTTCTTGGAACAATACCAGAAATATATAGTCATTATTTTACTTCTAGCTATTTGTAATATTTGTATTGTGTCGAACTCGTCAAAATTGGTCGCTTTCATGCAAATAAAGTATGAATTAGTTTTACAACTATAAATTCTAATCACCATTGCTCGAATACATAAAACAAGAGGAAAGAAACCAGGATAAGTTTTCTTTTTAAATTAACAACAAAATAACACCCAATTACAAATCACACTTATCCCGTCAATAAATCTATAAGTGGGCCCATAATAGTAGAATGATAGAGTTGAATTTGTGCTTGGTCGTTCAAATTTCAATACTCTTTAGAAGAAAATTCGTTCAACGCCTAAAGAAAGAAAGTAAATTCAAATTCCACCATAACATTACTGATATAAATAAATACAAGATTTAGCTGGAATTTATAATGCCAGAAACGATTAATTCACAATCTGCATTAAGGTACGCCACTGCAATCGGGGACAAAAAAGAATGAAATGATCGATTTGACAAAACTACCCTTCTGATATGACAACACAAAAAGGAATTTCAACAACTTGTCCAGTGGCAAAATGGTCAATCGCAATATCATCACGCAGTTGAAGCTGCCTACACCTTGTATGCATACGGTGTTACCGTGCGCCGTACCCACCAGATCACGGCTCACTCAGAGCCCCTTCCTAGAAATGCTTTTAAAGTACTACTACTATATATACTCTATTTAATTTAAATATATATAGTCGATAATTTTTTAAAAGCATTTATTATTAGGCCTATTAATCGGCCCTAACCGCGTGGAGAACCGAGAGATTACCGTATCGTTGATGCAGGGATGAAACGACGCCGTACCTCCGTTCTTCTCCGCGTTCCTGCAGTCTTCGCAGAAAAACTTGATCTCTTCGTTTTCCTTGAACGCCGACCACGTCGAATCGATCGCCGGGAACGAATCACCGTTCAGAAACTGCGATTTCGCGTCTCCTTCAACCCCTAACCCTCGCAACCGACCGCTCAAATCATCCGCATCCAACTGAGGAATCCGGTTGTAAAACGACGCCGGTTGACTCCTCCTCAGAAGAATCAGATGCCGCGGCGCCTGGGCTACACGCGCCGCCGGATACTGGTTCTGAAGCACGAAATCGACGAAATTGCCGCCGCTGATCATCCTCTCCCTGCGGCCCCTAGACTTCCTCGACCTCTTCAGTATGACGAGGAAGCAGCACTCCTTCTGTCGACATATCGCTCCGAAGTTGGCCTTTCCGGTGACCGGGATTCGGCGGCGATCGTCGGAGAACGGCGACTTCCGGTTCCTCTTCCGGTTGACGAGGTATATCGAAATCTGATTGGGCGAGATGCCTATCTTTTCGCCTAGCATTAGCTGAAAGGACTTGTAGTCCATGGCAGGCGTTATTCTGACGTCACCAATGTCCATCTCCCTCTCGCCGTTGAAGAACGCCACCGGAAACGGCGTGCCGCCGCCGCCGTCCACCATGGGATAAGGTTTCCGCGCCAGATTCACGCAATCGTGGGAAAGAGAGAGTAAGATAAGGAGGTTGGGAGGTGGGGAGGCTTTTATATACGTAAGGTACGAGTGTGGGTTTAGAGGGGATATAGGTGGAAATAAATAAAGGGGTGGGGTTGAAATAAGGAATTGAATAATTAATAGCGCAGATTGTATGGGGCTGTGGAGTAGCTTCGGGAGGGTGCTTTGTGGTAAAGTCTTGGACTCCAAGCAAACAAATGTGGGCATCTGATCACAGAGTCAGGTCCAGCGTTTAATACTATTAATCAATTATCTTTTTTCCATCCCATTTCACACACTTTTTTTAATCTAAATGTGTATATTTTTCTTTATTAAATTAAAAAATCAAAACGTATGAATATTGGTTCAACATCTCCTTTTTCAGTCATTTCACCTTTAGAAAAACAAAAATTCCTTTCACCTTTTAATCTAAACGTGTGTAAGTTTATTTTAAATGTGTATATATACATTTGTTGTGCTTTATTTATTTTTTATTTTTTTTATTTCTATAATCATAATATTCGGCTCAACATCTCTTATTATTACGGGTGTACACGGTCCGGTTTGATGCGGTTTGATGTTTAAACCAAACCAAACAATGAAATACGGTTTGGTAATTTTTTAAAATCAAACCGAACCATACTAACACTAAAATCAACCCAAACCAAACCATATTAATGAGGCTTGGTGCAGTTCGGTTTGCGGTTTTTAAATATTTTCCATCTGCTTCTTTTTTATTTAAAATATGTTTGTACTTAAATTTCAAATAGTAAAATAAAATATACTGTTTTATGAAATCAAAATTGACAATAAAAAAAGGTTCATTACACAACGAAAATCATGAACTACAATCTAACATTTACACAAAAGTAAAAAATTAAGAATTTAACTAAAATTTAGAAAATATATGTAATAGCGTAAAAAGAGAACCTCTAAATAGTTGTAACTTGGAAGTACTATTCTATATATAAAAAAATAGATTAAATTGTATTAGCTTATTTATTTTAATTAATATTTTTCAACATTCAATGGTGGTAGAATAAAGACAATGTAATATGTCAAAAATAATAATTAATACTAATATTTATTATCATTATATTATGGTTTTACGGTTTACGGTTTGGTTTGGTTTACATATTTATAAAAACCAAACCTAAACCGTAAACCATAATTTTTAAAAATAAATAACCAAACCATAATTTTTCAAACCATAAACCAAACCATATAATACAGTTTGGTCTGATTTGATTTACGATTTTAACCAAACTGTGAACACCCCTACTTATTATATCTCACTTCAACTTTTTAAAGCATGTATTCCGTATATATTATCATGTGAGGGAGGTGTAAATAAAAGTTGTCTCATAATAACTATTCCATCCATCTTATTAATAACAAATCAATTTTCATATTAAGTCGTGTCATTTATTATGAGCCATTACCCGATATCGAAATATCATGATTCAATTAGTTAAACAATAATGTCTTAATCTGCCTCCCAAAACTAATCCTAATCACCTCCATTTCAACCTCCTCTCTCTCTCTACACGAATTCTTCTCCATGTCTACCTCCAGTGACGGAGCTAGAATTTTAGATCGAAGGATGCTAAAATCAAATTTTTTATATAGATAAAGGTGCTAGGACTAAAATAAAATCTAAAATTAAATTTTTTTAGTGTAAAAATACTGTGTACTGTATTATTTTGGCGGAGGGTGCTAGTGCTCCCTCTAGCACCCTTCTACCTTTGCCACTGTCTACCTCTCGTCCATGACATCGGCCCCCCTTCTCCAACATCAACGATGCTAAAACTTCGACTTAGCCAGCTACCATGAGCGCCACTCCCTCCTCATCGACGAGCTCTTCCACGATGGCTAAATCAAGCCCCTCGAGCCATCGGCCCGTCTAGTGTTCCTCCGCTCTCGACTTGCCATTGCCCGAATGGCCATCAACTCGACACCGCCCTAATCGCCTTAATCGCGCTAGACTCGCCTATGCGCAAATCATCTGAATCGCTCCTGGTTGGCCTCTGCTCTCGACTCACCGAGCCTTCTTCCCTCGCCACCATAATCAGAAGTCGGCCCATTTGCTGCCGCCATAGAAAAAACAAGGAGACACAATAGTAGCAACGCCGACAGAGGAGGGGAAAAAAAAAAAAAAAAAAACCTTTATTTTAATTAAAAGACTAGTATAAATTAATTCATTTAAGCACGACCCACTACTAATCAAGTCTTCCTAAATTATCGTGTCCAAATTATCAGGTTCATTATGAACAGGATGGAGGGAGCGTAAACTAATCTGATTCTTTTTTCTTTTTTTTTTTTCCAAAATTTAACATTAAGGGTGTATTCTTTTAGATAAAAAAAAATGAAATGAAGGGATAGTAAAAGGATGTAAAAATTTATCTAATAGTACGGTCTACCACTTCTTTCATCATATTCTAAGGTGGAAAAAAATGCTTAATATGTGAAAAAATATTATCACTCCATTGGAGTGAAAATATGAAAAATGACTGTCCAAGAAAATTTTTCCCTCATTTTCAAGAAAAATTATTCATTATGGAGAATAAATAAAAATGAGGGATAATGATAGAAAAAAAATATTTTCCCTCTTTTTTTTATCAAAGAGGATGCATCCTATATGTAAAAGGATCCGCCACAGATGACTCATACATTAAATTTTAATTGCATAAATAGAAGTAATATGTACACTAAATTTAAATAAATTGTAAGTAATACATACAAATAAACATTATCATAGAAAACATATACGCATAGTAAGTGTTTAAACTTTAAAATAAGAGAAGTTGTGCGTATATATGACACGTGTATGTGTGTGTGTTTGCTTATTTATGTGACTACATATATGTTACAATTAGAACATAAAGTCGTAATTAAGTATCAATGTAATAAAAAATACTAATAGCAATTTACAGTCATAAATATATACTAGTATGACTATCATACATAAATGCTACATTCTGAAATGTAAATTCACGAAAGACCACTGACATATGCCACATTTAATGCAATCATATGAAAATTTTATGTATCTATCCAGCCACACAACATTCTTTATAATAATATTCGTGCGTAAAGTTTTGCAACACTAAGTATATTAGAGTTTTGCAGCAAGAAAAATGAAGAGAGAAACCCAGAAATTCATCTTGCAAGAAAAGTTTGCAACATTCTACTTTTACTTACATGAAGCTAGCTATTTAAAACTACCAAACAAAAGGTTTTGAGCTGGCAAATGAAAATAAACTAAAGCTAAAGAATAAAACGTGAAAAACAAATAACACGACTCTATCCCTCAACTCATGCAACTTCATTCTTCAAGCATTTCTTCCCCGACTTTCCTTGAGCAGCAACTGAACATGGTTTATACTCTCCCTCAAGATGGGCATGGATGTTTCGAAGGCCCATCTTATCAACAAGTCGATTAAGGGATGGAAGAGGTAAAAGCCTTGGTGAATATATCGGCAAGCTGTAGAGTAGCAGATATGTGCATAGGTTTTATCAACCCTTTGAGATAGCGTTCTCGAATGGTGTGGCAGTCGATATCTATATGCTTCGTTCTTTCATGACCGCAGCTTTGTTGTCACAGAACATAGGAACAGGTTTGGTGCGTTTTATTCCAAAATCAGTCAAGAGAACATCAATCCATACAACTTCACAAGCTGCTTGAGCCATGGATCGATATTCTGTTTCAACAGATGGATACTGTGTTTTGCTTTTTAAATCTCCACGAGATAATAAAATCTCCTAAAAACAAGCAAAACCCAGAAATCGAGCGAACATGATCCCCAGTCGGCATTAGCAAATACACTAGGATCAAGTGAGGAAGAGCTAGAGTCAAACAAACCTTTACCAACTGTGCCCTTGAGATATTTAAGAACTCGGTGAGCTGCAAGGATGTGATGCTCATGTGGGGAAGCTAGAAACTAACTCAACCTATTGACAACATAACTTATAGCTGGGCATGTGATGCACAAGTATAACAATCTTCCAATGAGTCTCCTATAAGATTTCTTATCCTGAAGAGAGGAGCTTCCTTCCTGTTGTAAATGAGTATGAGAATCCATAGGAATAGAGCTAGGCTTACATCCAGTCAAACCTGCATCAGATAGAAGATCTAAAGTACACTTTCTTTGGCAAATTGATACGCCTTCTGAGTTTCTAGCTATCTCCAGACCAATAAAGTATTTAGGAAAACCTAAATCTTTATACAGAAAGTGCTTTCCAAGATATGCCTTGAAAGTCTTGACTAGAGCAATCATTGTTGCTGGCAATGAGCATGTCATCCAAATAGATGATAATAAACACCCTTTTCTATCTTGTAATAGTATGTATTATCCGCAGCTGACATATGCAATCCAAAACCAATCAGTACAGAAGAGAATTTGAGAAACCATTGCCTAGATACCTGTCTACGGCCATACAAAGATTTGTTCAGCTTGCATACAAGATTGGTCTTCTCCCCCTCACTTAATAAACCCTTTGAAACTTCCATGTAAATATCCTCAGATAGATCTCCATGTAGGAAAGCATTATTAATGTCCAAATGGAAGAGAAAATAACCTTTTGCAGCAGCAACTGCCAACGTGAATTTTACAGACCAATCTATCAACTGGAGAAAAAGTATCCAAAAAATGCACACATTCCCATTGTGTGTATCCCTTGCTACCAGCCTTGCTTTGTACTTGTCAACACTGCCATCAGATAATTTTACCCTATAAATCCATTTGCACCCAATGGCCTTCGTACCAGCAGGGAGATGCATGAGATACCAAGTGTTGTTTTTGTGCAAAGCAAGCAACTCATCTTTCATGGCTTGTTGCCACTCCAGAAAAATAACTGCATGTGCATGTGTATGGCTCAGGAACAACAATAATGTAAGCTATGAGGAAGCATAAGAAGGGGAGAGATTATTGAATGACAAGTAGTGGTTAAGAGGATAAGAACATGATGTTTGGACAGCCCCACAGACACAGTCATTAAGATATGCAAGTCGTTTAATAAGGCACCTAGAAGTGGAGGTGGGAAGTGGTGTAGAGACCATAGGTGGTAAATAAGAAGAGGGAATGGAGAGATCAGTAGATGATGGAGAAATGGTAGAAGCTGGGGAATGTAGAGGGAAATCTAGACCATGAAAAAGATTATGTTCCTTGAAAGGAAAGGTGTCTTCATGGAAAACCACATCCCTACTTATGAACACTCTATTAGTATTGAGTTCAAGCAGTTTGTACCCTTTGTAGCCTTGTGGATATCCAAGAAAAACACACTTTGAAGTTCTAGGAGAAAACTTATGTCTGTCTCTAGTGAGGGTGGAAACAAAGCAAAGACAGCCAAAAAATCTTAAGATGAGAGTAAGAAGGTGGTTTACCAAATAAGGCCTCAAAAGGAGTTTTGGAAGGTGGGTTCAAAACAGATGAGGGTGTTCTATTTATGAGGTAGGAGGCTGTTAAGACATAGTCTCCCAGTACTCAAGTGGCAAATGAGATTGAAAGTACAGACTCCTAGCAACATTTAACAAATGCTGATGTTTTCTTTCAACTAGAGAGTTTTGTTGTGGTCTCTCAAAACATGAATGATGTACTATGGTTCCAAATTGGTTATATAAGGATGGTGGAATTCTAAACCATTGTCACATCTAATGGATTTTATGTTTTTGCTAAACTGAGTTTTAACTTGAGTGAAAAATTGAGTTAAAACCTGACCAACTTCTCCTTTTGAAATAAGTAAATAAGTCCACACAAACTTAGAGCAATCATCAACAATAGTTAAAAAAAAATTGTGACCTCCAATAGTAATAGGGGAAAAGGCCCCCAGACATCACAATGAATGAGATAAAAAATGGAAGATGAAATGTTATGTAACGACCCATAAAATCGAAATAGGATTAATAAAATTTTCTAATAATATTAGACTAATTTCCTTAGTCTAGTTAATACCTTAGAAGCCTAATAAAAGAAACTAGATATTTTTCGGACTTGTTTTGCAAAAGATTCCTTTTTATTTATCTTCGTTTGACTTCCAAAAATTTCTAAAAATATTTCTACCATTTTTCTCGAGTCTTTTAAAATGTCAAAGTATCAAGTAAATTATTTCAAACCCGTCGCCGTTTTTATTTTTAAAAACGGAATTCATTTGTATTTTGAGTATTGTATTATTCGGGAATCGAAGACACTACCGGAACAAAACCAACACTCTATTTCTCTCCCTCTCTTCTCGCGATCGATCTACTCTCTCTCTCGTGTCTCTCTCTCGTTCAACCTTAGTCCCCAAGAAAGCCCCCACTTGCCAAAGTCCACCCCAAGTCAAACCCCCCAGTAATGTATTATCATATACTACCTCCATCCCATATATTTAGTCCACTTTACTATTTGACACGTATTTCCACCGAAACCTAGTACGGGTTTTAAAATATAATTTAGTAGTATCGTTTTTTTTACGGGATACTATGAGTGATCGTTTTTTTTACGGGATACTATGACACTCATAGTATCCCGTAAAAAAAACGATACTACAAAATTATATTTTAAAACCCGTACTAGGTTTTGGTGGAAATACGTGCATAAAGCAAAGTGGACTTATTACATGGGATGGAGGTAGTAGTATATACTATATTATATATTATATACATAGCCTCCTTATCATCTAAGGTGGTTCCAATTATAAACTCACAGTTTCAGCTTCCAAATTGTTACATCAGCTTTGGAACACAACTATTTTTCTCTCTATTATTTCCTCTAACAATAAACTCAGTTTCTTACTTATTATAGGTCCCATTATAATATTCAATCATTTTAAATATTCTTATCATTATATGTTTTCAATAAATATTATTTACATTATTATTTAGATATTATTTACTTTAAAATACTTTTAAAATAAAATTCATATTATATGTAATAAAATTCATTTTAAAAAGCCAAAATCACTGTAAATAACACTACACATGTCGGTGACCATAGGAAAAAATATGTGAATTTAAAGTACATATAAAGGAAGTGAAAAATTTATACATCAACCAAAAAATTATAAATATAAAACTTGTTATTAGCAAAAAAACTAGTTACGTAAAAATTACAACTATAAAACTAGTTATTAGCAAATATAAAAGTAGTACGTTATTACAAATATAAAACTAGTAATGTGCAAAAATAAGTAAAACTCAAATTTAGGCATCATTGGCATTATATTATTCTCATATATAAAAAAAAAAGAAAAAGAAAAAAAGAAGCCAAGTAATAAACAAGAAAAGAAATGAAACGAAACGAAAAGAAATGAAATGAAAAAGAAGAAATGAAGAGAATCACGACAAAAAAATAAGAAAAGAAAAAAATAAAAAAAAGAATAAAAATAAAAAAGCACTCCATGAGCCCAGTGAAAAACTAGCTTCACGCATGCACCCAATTTCTTTTCTAAACTTTGGAAACTAGTTTTTACTTTCTCCAATAGCAGTTTCACTTTTGGAAACTAGAAAAAAACAACCATTTGGAGGCATCCTAAGACATAGCCCCCATCTCGTTCAAGATACATAGCCCCCACATTTGTTTATAATATAAACATTCCCCCTAAGCCTATAGCCGCCCACCCTGCTAGATAACCCCAATTCCCCAGACATTCTTTGTCTCCTCCCCTCATCATCATGTCATCATCATCTCCAAGTGGGAGATAGCCCCCCTTCATCCGCTTCTTCGACTTCTTCTTCTTCATCAACTTCTCCGCCTTCCCCTCTATAAAAACAAGCCCCTTCCCCCCTTCCAAACTCGCCCCTCATCATCTTCTTCTCCCTCTAGCTCCCTCACGACAACAGCCCCTCCGTCCCCCTCTTCATCATCTCCATCGCTACCATCATCGCCGAAACACCGACCACCATCATCACCATCTTCGAACTTCTTCTTCTTTTCCTTCACCGCCGAACACCCCAACCATCCCAAACACTTCCCATCTCTCGTATATATCTCCTATCTTAGCTTAAAACACATAGCAATCGCCGAAGCCAAGCTCGAAGTAGTTCGAAGTCTAGCTAGGAGGATCAAGCTCAAGGTATACGTCGGAATCCATGGCAGCCGCCGCCGCTGACCCTCTCCACCACCTCCATTTTGAGTCTAGTTAGTGTCCACGCGTTCATGGTCTTGCATGCATCATTATTATGAAGTTTATTTGTATGCTTACGTGATTTTATTTTAATTTTCGAAAGAGCATGATCAATTTATGCCTAAACTTCTCCGTTTCTAAAACCGTTTATTGTTTTGAGTTCACGTCGAAGCTACGATCATTTTTCCCTTCTACCGCTTTTTGATTCGGCGCCTCGAAAGCTATCAAAACTTGACGTTTTGCAAAAAACCCTTATTTTCCTATTTTTTGAAATGTGCCGTCGCCGACTTCTTCTTAAAAATTAAATGATGTCCTATTTCTTCATTCCCCACCTTGCATGGCTAGAATAGATAGTTGTTTAAGTTCGAGTATACCAAAATAAGAAAGTGAAAATACCTTACTGTCCTATAAATTGTTGTAGGAATATTACCTAAGGAATCTTAAACGAGAGTATTTCGGTAAAGGTGGGCGATTCTTCATTCTAAATATGTACTATTCTCGAGCTAGTAAGCTCATTTTCTTCGCAGGCTTGATATTCAGAAAAGCACTTGTTTTATCTTTAAATTGGCATTCGATGTTTAACGCTCTTATCATGATCAGACCGTTCGTTTAGATCTTACACATCTTCCGTTCGGTTAGCACGCGCCGGGTGCGAGGGTTGGGGTTTACCTCCCTCGTACCTAATGAGAGAGGTGGTTCTCGCCTCGGTAGATGGGCTTAACAACATATGCTAAGCGAGTTTGCTGTCAGACCCGGAGTGTCGTTGGGCTATAAAACCCGGAAAAGATCGACCGTGTTATTTGTCATGGGCCAGAAGGCCCGTAAAAGATCGACCATTTTTATTATCGATGGGACAAGAGCCCGTGAAGTCGATATAATTATTTTTTTAAGAGTAACAATGAATGTCCAGTCGGTGCCGAATTTTTTTGAGCAGTTGCTTGACTACTTCCTTCTTTTTTCCCTACTCTTTTTCCCGAATTCTGCTTTCTTTTGCGGTGCAATATATCCCCACTGAGTGCAAATGGTTTGTACTTAGCCCTTGTGAAACTTCCCACTTGTAGTATCCCGTAAAAGAAAAAATTCTTGTTTTGTAGAATTTGAATCGGAGCTGGAGGCGTGATCGAGGTTCGAGAGAAGAGAGAGGACGACGAGGAGATGCCGACGAGGCAATGGACTTTTGGTTACGTATTATTCTTTGAATTTATATTCGATAAACTCTTATTCTTCTACGTCAACCCTTTTCGATGTAACTTATTACCTCCTTGTTTAATAAAATACTCTCAAGATAACAAGCTTTAATAATTAATAACTCAAGACTTATTCGATACGTTTCGTCTTTTACTTATCTCGTACGCTTCCGCTATTCATTTCGTTGATATTTATGCACGCTATTTATATACATATACTTATAATATTGCATGCCTTATTTATATTATCATATGATGAACTTGTACTATCAAATATTACACATGCACTATCACATGCTAAACTCGTACTATCATATACTATAATTATACTATCAAATGCTATACTTGTACCATCACATGCTATACTTATAATTTCTATATCACTTCCGCTATTCTCTTATTTATTCAAATCTTTTAAATACTTGTCCTTTCCAGAAATTATGTTTATAACTTATATATTTTCGAAAATACACTATCACACACTTATATATGTCCACATGTTTTTATACATATATATACTTATATTTTCGAAAATGCATAACTCCAATTCTTTTAACACTTTGAGCACAACTGTAGTGCGGTCTGGTCCGTCTCGTTTATTAATTTCGGTACTTACTTTATGTTCGACTGTAGTGCGGTGTGGTCCGCCACAGTCTTTATCTCTTTATTTACAAGCTTTGGACTTAATTAAAACTCGTAAAAAAATTGGCTAAGTGTTAAGAGGCTTTCGGTATTACTACGAAGGTATCCTGGGTGAATAATGGTGCTGCTCGTTCATTTCGAGTTAGTATCACTGGATTTGACTTAATTAACTCTGAAAACCCCTTCATTATCGTTTCTACCCTACCCCATTCGCATCTCGATTCTACTAATTTAGATCATGAAAATCGGGATGTGACATGTTATCAGAATGAGGAAAAGGTAAACGTTTTTGCTTTGAAAGAGGACAATGTCATAGCATTTTACACCAACATTCTTGAGAGAAAGATAAGAAGAAAGAAGCTTAAGCTTGTCTGGTCCTAGATGACCAAGTCTAGAGTGTCACAATCCTGGACTAACAACAGCAGAAACAGCTGGAAAAGACTACACTATTACATGGTTTGGAAGTGTCATAAAGGTTTCCAACTCTTCTACCCACCCCAATCTGTGTTTCCCTTGAAGCATCCTGAATAGAACAGCCAGTATGAGAGAAGGAGACAGAACAAGTACCAGAAGAGGTGAGAGAACTAATGGAAACAAGGTTATAAGCAAAAGAAGGAATATATAATATTGAACTAAGAATGAGAGTAGGTGTTAACTGCACTGTACCTACACTATGGATTGCAACCTGTTGTGTGTTAGGTAGAGTGATGAAAGCATTTCTTAAAGGCACAAGGTCCTTAAACAAACTAGAAGAACAATATACATGATGTGTAGCACTAGTATCAGGCAACCAAACATTTGCAGTTTTAGTGAAAGAGGCAACAAAGGGAGTGAGACTAAACATACCACCAAAAAGGGTCCAAAATCATTGGAAAATGTGCTGGAAGCAGCACTCTGAGCAACATCACCAACAAGAGTTTGCCCTTGAATTTGATTTTGAAGGAATAAGATAAGTTGGTGACACTGATCAGCTGAGAGGTTGGTTGTAGGAGGAGCAGGAACAGATGGTTGAGTGGGAACATATTGATTTATAGGTGAAGAAACAAGAAGTGGATTATGTTGAGTAGACATATTACCACTGTCATGAGTAACACTATGCACAAACCTTTGCAAACCAGAATCAGCATGAAAACCACGGCCAAATCTAGGAGTATATCCATGCAATTGATAACATTTATCCACAGTGTGATTAGTCCTATTGCAATGTGTACAAAACAGCCTATCATTCATCTTATTTCCAAAGTTAGATGCAGAATTAATCATCATGTTTGGGGACTCACTAACAGGAAAAACAAGTGGAACTGAATCTGAGATATTTCCAATACTTCTCTGCCTTTCTTCTTGAATGACTAGAGAGAAAATTTTAAAAATAGTAGGAAATGTATCTAAACTAAGAAACTGAGTTCGGAGCTGAGCATAGGAGTCATTCAATCCCATTAAAAAATGAACAGCAAAATCTCTTTGCTTAAAATCCTTCCAAAGTTGAGAACTATCACACTGACAACCGTTGCATTTACACCAGCCTTTCGGTTGTGTATCCATAAATTCATCCCAAACAATACGAAGATTGATACAATAAGTTTTCACATCCGACGCACCTTGCCTTAAACTGAATAGTTTCTGTTTGAGTTCAAATATTCGAGCAGTATTACCTTGAGAGAATCGATCACTGAGATCTGTCCAGATTTGAGCTGCAGAATCCAAATACATCAAGCTAGATTTGATAGCTGAAACTGTGGAATTTCTGAGCCACGATACCACCATGCCATTATAGAGTTCCCAAATTGCATAATTCTGATTTCTTGGGTTAGCTGGTCTCTGTGTAGATCCATCAATGAAACCGAGTTTATTCTTTGCGAGGAGAGCCGTGCGCATATATCTGCTCCAGTTGATATAGTTTTTACCATTTAATAGATTTGTAACTAAGATAGCACCTGGGTTATCAATTGGGTGTAGAAAGAGAGGATTAATGGGATTTGAAGGATCATCTGCTCCAGGAGGAACGAAGAATGGAGGATTATTGTTGTTGTTGGGTGGACGAACCATGATGAACAAGAAAAAATAGAGATGAACAGAGAGAAGCTTTGTTTGCTCTTGATACCATATTAGAGTTTTGCAGCGAGAAAAATGAAGAGAAAAACCCAGAAATTCATCTTGCAAGAAAAGTTTTCAACATTCTTTTACGTACATGAAGCTAGCTATTTAAAGCTACCAAACACAAGGTGCTGAGCTGGCAAAAGAAAATAAACTAAAGCTAAGAATAAAAACGTGAAAAACAAATAACACGACTCTATCCCTCAACTCATGCAACTTCATTCTTCATGCATTTCTTCCCTGACTTTCCTTGAGCAGCAACTGAACATGGTTTATAAAGTACTCACCCAAATGAAAAAAATGAGAACGGAAAGCATAAGGAATATAATTATAACCGAACTTTGTTTGATGGTTAGTTATTTTTCCTCTTTCTAAAATATTCATGATTTTGAGGCATAATGTATTAAACGTAATGTGGATATTTTTGTAATTTTACAATAATTTTAAATTTCATTTAATTTTGAGTTTTATAGAAATTTATGGATAGACATTAATACTCTCTATCTATATTAGGATAAAGATTACAATATCTAATTTGTTAACTAATTATTTCCATGTTTAGCATATATTTAAATCCAATTTAATTTGTTCCATAATTATATCCATGATCCATAATGATATGAGCATCCAGCAGGAAAACAACAATTCTAATACTGGACCATTAGTTGGGCCGCACGAAAGGAAATTGGTTAAGCGGGCCATCGTCAAGCCCCAAACAGAACCGAAGACCACCTACTAGTTGTTAGGATGTCAAATAGGTTAGAGTTAACATGTGTCCGTGCGCCGAAGAACCGCGCGGGGCTAGGGCGTAGGCACCTGCATGGGTGCTTCAAAAAGGGAGTGTGGTCGCGCGCTGCCCTTGCCAAGTTCTCCTTGCGCGCGCAGGCAAGCCGCGCGCCCAGGGGCGGATCCAAAAAAATTGCTCGGTAGGAGTTGAGATTTTTAAATTTTCAACGTCGACATAACAGTCCTAAAATTCAACTCATTGGTAGGGGCTTTAGCATAAAAAATCATTAAAACTATTAATAATTTATAAAATTTTAAGTAGAAAATAGATTTTTTTTTTTTTGGAGTGGGGGCTTAAGCCCCTTGTGGCTTGTAGCTTCCTCCAGATTTTTGACTTTTTGTAATTAAAAAAATACATATAATTGAACTATAGTTGAGTTAAGCGCACTGCATTCCTGATTCGCAGAGTACATATTACTTTTGACGTTCTTTTTTCTGAAAGTTTATTTAAATACTTGTAAATTCGCACGTAATGCATAATATTTTGTTGAATGCATAAATACTCGTAAATCCGGAAGAATGCATAATATTACTTGTAAATTCACGTGAATGATAACATTTTGTTGGTTAAACGAAAAAACTTTCAAAATACTCGTAATTTTTAGCCGGAAATTTTATAAACAAATGGTATTATTTGGCTAGCATTTTAGATGAGGCATCTAAATATTTAATGAATCTCTTTTGATGCGTTTAGTATATACATTTGAGAAAAATGAATGATAGCTAGATTTTATTAAGGATTAACATTCTCTAAACTAAAATCAACCCAACTGGCAAATTTTAAAATCCGGTGAGTGACTTCGTCTTGGTGATTTCGGATGCAATGGAATGATATTCTATCAAAAGAAGAGGCAATTAATGTGTAGGGGGTTGAGCCTAATTCACGATCACCCTAAGCAAGTAGAGTTAAAACATAAGTTGTGAAGTTAACTAGTTAAGTGTGGTCCATTTGCAAATCCATTGATGCCAAGTTCTTAGGATAGTTTCTTTTGTTTGCTTGTTTATTGTTTATTTATTTGTTTTAGTAGTTAATCACCTCAAACTAAATCCGTTAGCTTAGATAAATTCGAATGACTTAGTAAAGGTACTCACAAATCTATCGAATTAGTCTCCGTGAAAATGACATTGCTTATTGATCGATCTTATTTTGGCAAGATAGTTAATGCACGAAAATTGGGATTTAACGAACACGAAAGTAAACGGAACACAAAGGGGTTTACGTGGTTCGATCTATCGGAATAGATCTACGTCCACGGGCGGAAAGAGTATAGATCTTTATTGCTTGTATGAGTAGTGATTACAAGATTGTTCTCCCCTCTCAACCTATTCTAAACCACTATTTATAAGTGTTTACATACGGAATTCGACTAGGATTATAAGTCTTTTCCTATTAGGACCCTTTGGCTTGATCTCCTCCTTTACTGGATAAACACCGAGCTTCTATATCTCTTATGGAGCTTGAATTGTAGTCGATGTAGGAGTTGCCTTGGTGTAGAGATTCCTTTGAGGTGGGCCAAAGTGGATTCGGCCTAGGTGGGCTGTTTGGGCCGAGCCAAGTAAGGCTCTTAAGTGGGCCGAGCTGCATAGGCCGAGCTTGACAGTCGGAGCCCAATTATATTGGGCTCGATGCTTGGGTCTAGTGGCTAGGCCATATCCTATCACATCCCCCCCCCCCAAAAAGATATGGAAGTGAGGGTGTGAGCTGGGGTAGAAAGGTGAAGCCTGAGTAGTGAAAGTTACATTGCCCCTTCGGAAATTGGATTTCGATGAAGTCGGAATGCTGGCCACCTCGTTAAAACGAGGTGGTTATAAAATTTACATTGCCCCTTCGGAAATTGGATTTTGACAAAGTCGGAATGCTTGCCACCTCGTTAAAACGAGGTGGTTATAAAATGTACATTGCCCCTTCGGAAATTGGATTTCGACGAAGTCAGAATGCTGGCCACCTCGTTAAAACGAGGTGGTTATAAAATTTACATTGCCCCTTCGGAAATTGGATTTCAACGAAGTCGGAATGCTTGCCACCTCGTTAAGATGAGGTGGAATTGGAATTCACATTGCCCCTTCAGAAATAAAATTTCGACGAAGTCGGAATGCTTGCCACCTCGTTAAATCGAGGTGGTTATAAAATTTACATTGCCCCTTCGGAAATTGGATTTCGACGAAGTCGGAATGCTTGCCACCTCGTTAAGACGAGGTGGAATTGGAATTCACATTGCCCCTTCGGAAATTGGATTTCGACGAAGTCGGAATGTGAACCGTCTCATTAGGATGAGGTCTAACACGTGATGTGTCAGTTGCATTTAATGCACCGTTTG
Source organism: Mentha longifolia (assembly GCA_001642375.2). Lineage (NCBI taxonomy): Eukaryota > Viridiplantae > Streptophyta > Magnoliopsida > Lamiales > Lamiaceae > Mentha > Mentha longifolia. The sequence continues at coordinate 20,827,639 of CM038111.1, forward strand.
GGGTCCCGATAAAGTAGGCGGAAAGTTACTAAAACTTTTTTTCAGACGCCACAATCAACATTTTTGAAATTTGGAACCCTAAAAATTTTCGGCAATTCATCTTCTTCCTTCACGCTTGCAGTGTTGCCGTCAGTGTTACACCAGAATCCAGTGACCCATACGTTGTCATCACAGCCTTCCATTGCTTAAAAAGTAAGTCCATGGCTTCCTCTTCTTTTATGCACGAGTCTAGCGGTAGTGGTAGTCAGAATTCGGGCGACAGGTCTATGTCGCCGCCGGTATTTCATTTGCCGGAAAATATAGAGGTAGATGTATATACTGTAGAGTCGGACATTCCGTCGAATTGTAGGGTAGTTTTCACTTCTCCCCGTGATTCGGTCGGAACAGTGTCAAAATTTTCTTCAACCCTAGATTCCTCTGCAATTTTGAAAATTGCAAAAAATTATTTATTTCCTGATTGGATAGAGATGTTAGTACCTCGGCCGGAGGATAGGGCGTCCAACCCTCCGGTTGGCTTCGTAACTATCTACGAAGATTGCTTATGCCATGGTCTTCGTCTTCCCCTCCCTCCTATTTTTGCCGATCTTCTTCGGAAGTTCGGCATTCCTCTAGCGCAAATAACGCCGAACTCGTTTAGGCAGCTTACTACTTTAGGCATACTTAGTAGTCGTCACGGGGTCAGCCTGTCAGTAGAGCTGATCCTGAAATATTTTCAATTTAATTCCTACAATGGGTGGTATTATCTGTCACCCCGTCTTGGCTTTCGAGTGAAGACGAAGTCAAAAATCCCGAACTGGCAGTCGAAGTTCTTCTTCTGTCGGTTTGGTGAGGTCCTACATTTCATCTGGAATGTGGGTAAATTGAGGAACCAAGGCACCGAAGAAAAGTTCGGTGTGCTTGATGAAGTGTTGACTAGCCTCGTTGATGAAGAATTCACTGAGGCCGATCTTGCTATGGTGGGGCTGAGCCCTTATGATCCAGACTCCATGGTTGAGCCGGTGAAGGGTGAGGCTCCACTTGGTCCGTTTCTTTGTTTTATGTGTTCTGTTTCATTGTGATGAGGTTCTGACTGTTTTTCTACAGTGAAACTTCTTGGTAAGAAGAGGGCAAGGTCGAGTACTACCGAAAAGTCAGCATCCGAGGTTTCTTCGGAATGAACAGAGAGCGGACTAGGTTCCTCACCAATGGGGTCCCCTCCGGAGCGACCTCTCGTTCGAAAAATAAAACAGCAGAAGTCGGTTGTTGCTGTTCCGACTGGAGAGGAGGATTGCATAGTTACTGCAGTCCGGTTATCTGGCGGTGTTGGACGCCAGGGTTTTGGAGAACTGGTGAATCAGCCTCGGCCATTTCCCGAGGTAGTATCACACTTACAGATGTACTTCGGCATTTCATTATTATATATTTTTCAACGCTAATGTGTGTTTATATAGGGTGCCGAGGACATGGTGGCGAGGCTGAGCGACCTTACCTCGGAATTAAGCAGTTTCCTGACCGCTGGGGTCGACCGCTTCAACAAGGTGGTCCGAGTTCAGCGCGATCTAGAGAATGAGAAGGGCGGCCTCGTCAACCGATTGGCATTAGCCGAAGCTAGGGTGTCGGCAGAACGGGCTGCAGTGGAATCGGCAAAGGACGCTGCTGAGTCAGCGAAGAGAGAGGCGGCCATGTGGAAGGCCGAGGCAGAGGCAGCGAAGCGACAGGAGGCCGAGGCGGTAGCCATGCAGGGGTCGCTGCTTCGGTCTTATACGAAGAGGCTCTTCCGCTCTGAAAGATTCTCGGAGCTGGCCGGGCAGGTCGCCACCATCTTAAACACTCGTGCAGTTAGCGACGTTATCGACAACATCGCTTCTGATATTCCGAACTTGGACAAGGCCAAGTACGGATATCAAGAGATGTCAGATGCGGCTGTCAACCGCGCGTATGCTGAGGCGCTGGTGGAAGGCCTCAAAAGCATTCCCGTGCTGGACAGCTTAGCCTCGTCGTCTACTGTGTTGACTGCCGAGGTGGTGGAGGGATGGCCAGTTGACAGGGATGAGGAGTTGGAAGGGCTGATTGCCGACCTCAACCGTACTGCCGAGCCCGGGGCTGACGATGCTGGCCGAGGCAGAGAGGAGGCCGAGGAGGAAGGCGATGCTGACGGAAGCCAGGCCCCTAGGCAGAATGAGGAGAATGCCGAAGTGGTCAGTTGATCACCTCTATACATTCTCTCTTCTCTTTTTTGTTTTTTTTTTTTTTTTTTTTTTTTGTAAGGCTTTTGTACTGCGGCATCGGTAGGATGTCGCTTGACTTTCGCCTTTGTGGCATAATAAAATTTCAACATTTAATTGAAACTTTTTTTCTTTGCGTTGTAGTCTTCCCCCACTATTTTTGATGCATCCCCGTACATAGCTCAAATCAACAACTTATTACGGGCTCTTGAAGCTAAGGATGTCGAAGCTCTTCGTTTGAGAGACCAAGCTAACCATATCCAGGACGAGGCCTGTGAGACTTAGAGCCGCTCAAATAAAAAATGACGAGCTTCAAGCTCGGCTCTTAGAGCTTGGAGATAAGTATGATGCCATGAAGGAAGAATCTATAAGGATCGCCGAGGAGCATGCTGAATACGAGGCCATTGTCCGCCGAAACGGCAGGAAAACCATTGCCGAAGATGATGCAAAGGTAACAGAAATCGCAGCCCGGTGTAAGGATTACCATGAAAGATACGGGGCGGACTCCTGGCAACTCAAAGATCAGATGGTTGAGCTGAAGCGAATAGCTAGTATGTACGATGTGATTCTAGCTCGGCGTCCGAAGTTGGCTGCTCGACTGGGAAAGGACTCTCATCCTCCAAGTTCATCCACTACCACTGATCCCTCGAGATCGTCGACTCCCGCGGATCGATCAGACATGAGATATACGCGGCATTCTAAAGAGATTTATGAACAAGAACGGCAAAGATTGGCTTGACGAGGTCAAGGTCGGAGCCTTCAACCGGGTAGGGGTCGGAGTCGAGGACGAGGTAGTAGTGAACGAGGTCGAGGCCGCTTTAATATAGATGATGTTTTAAATTTCAACTCCGACGGTGATTTTCCTACAAGATGGCTTAGTTTTAGCAAACCCAAGCCTTCGAGCTCGTCTTAATCACCATGTATTGTACTCTTCCATTTTTGAAATAAAAACGGAATTTTCTGTACTCATATTAGCCTTTTACCTTGTTTTAACATAGATATATTTCCTTGTATTATACAAAGGTAGGCTATAATGAGCATTACCTCGTCAAAAGACGAGGTTTAGGGTTAAGTAGCCCGACTTCATCAAAGATGAAGTGTAGGCTTTTATTAGCACGACCTCGTCATCCAACGAGGTTTAGGCTTTGAGTAGCATGACTTCGTCAAAGGCGAAGTTTAGGCTTTAATTAGCACGACCTCGTCATTCGACGAGGTTTAGGCTTTAAGTAGCATGACTTCGTCAAAGGCGAAGTTTAGGCTTTAATTAGCACGACCTCATCATTCGACGAGGTTTAGGCTTTGAGTAGCATGACTTCGTCAAAGGCGAAGTTTAGGCTTTAAGTAGCACGACTTCGTCAAAGGCGAAGTTTAGGCTTTAAGTAGCACGACCTCGTCGTCCGACGAGGTTTAGGCTCTTCTCTGTTTTAAACAAAGGCCGTATCTTTGTTTTTAACCGAGGTGGTGCCTCCTTGTTTAAAACAAAAGTACTTCTTCCTAGCTTTTAACAAAGGCGGTTCCTTCGTTTTAAGCCCAGGCAGTTTGAACTTCTATTTTTAACAAGGTTAGGTCGGTACGCGCGCGTTTAGAATTTACTCCCAATGTGGAGTTTATTAAATTACCCTCGTCAGGGTTTCAAAATACTAAGCATAAGTGGAATAGAGAGACATGCAAGATATGATATGTAAGAATTTAAACGTATAATGAAGGAAAAATAAAACTTTATTGAAGAAAAAACCGAAAAAAGAAAAACAGCTGACAAGACGAACTGACTCTTGACACCTACGACTTTAAATGAACTGATCCTAGACATTACTCTCCTCCACTTATACAAAGTATTTTTTTTAAATGATTGATGTGCCATGTACGGGGTAAGGGCTCACCGGATAAATGGGCAAGCTTGTACGACCCTTTGCCGAGGACTTCTTCAACTCGGTATGGTCCTTCTCATGTGGCTTCAAGCTTGCCGAGCCTTTCCGCTTTACTGACCTCGTTATTCCGAAGTACAAGGTCGCCTACTTGGAATTGTTGGTACTTCACCCTTTGGTTGTAGTACCGAGCTACTTGTTGCTTGTACTTAGCTTCTCTTATGTAGGCGAGCTCTCGTTTTTCTTCCAGCAGATCCAGTTCGGTTCGGAGGTCTTCCTCGTTGACTTCGGCTGTAAAGTTGATAGTGCGCGGGCTCGGCAGGCCTATCTCTACCGGGATCACTGCTTCGGTTCCGTACACCAAACTATAAGGCGTTTCACCATTCGAGGTCCGGGGAGTTGTTCGGTACGACCATAGGACTTGGGGTAAATTTGCGGCCCAATCTCCTTTGGCTTTGTCGAGGCGGGTTTTGAGTCCCTTGACAATCGTTCTGTTCGTAACTTCGGTTTGGCCGTTCGCTTGAGGATGAGCTACCGAAGTGAACTTTTGGTGAATGTGAAGCCCTTCACACCATTCTCTGAATGTCCGATCGGTGAATTGCGTTCCATTATCCGAAACGAGGATGCGAGGTACACTGAAGCGGCAAACCACATTCTTCCATACGAAGTTGAGGGCGTTCTTGCTTGTGATCTTTGCCAAGGGCTCAGCTTCGACCCACTTAGTGAAGTAGTCGATGGCTACGATGAGGAACTGGAGTTGTCCGGGAGCTTTATCAAATGGTCCGACGATGTCAATTCCCCCATTGCACAAACGGCCACGGGCTTTGCATGCTTATGAGGTCGGTTTGAGGTAGTCTCGGTACCGTCCCATGGATTTGACATTTTGGGCACTTTTTGACTAGTTCGACTGCGTCTTGAAACATTGTAGGCCAGTAGTAGCCCCAGCGCATGACCTTCTTTGACAGTGCTCGAGCTCCAATGTGGCTTCCACATGACCCTTCATGAACTTCGCTTAACGCATAGTTTGCTTGGTTCGGCCCGACACATCTTAGGAGAGGTTGAAGGTATGACTTTCTGTACAGAATTCCTTCTTGTAGAACGTACTTTGGTGACTTGCTTAAGATCTTTCTTGCCTCAAGCTTGTCACTGGGCATTTCACCCTTCTCTAAATAATTCCGAAGAGGAGTCATCCAATTTGGTGCTTCATCATCAATTACGAGGCTGACCTCGGCTTCTTCTATACTTCGGTGTTTGACTTCTTCCACTGGAGAGCTTGTTGACGAGGATGCCAATTTGCTCAAAGCATCAGCTCGGGTATTTGCTCCTCTTGGGATTCGTACCAACTCGAAGTAGGTGAAGCTTTCTTGCAGACTCTTAGCTTTTTGGAGATACTTCTTCATTCTGTCGCCCTTTGCCTCGTATGTGCCGAGCATATGGCTGACTATGACTTGGGAGTCACAGTAGACTTGTACAGCTCGTACTTGAAGACTTTGAGCGAGGCGAAATCCTGCAATTAGGGCTTCGTACTCCACCTCATTATTTGTGGTAGGGAAGTCGAACCGAAGTGCATAAGTCATCTCCTGCTCGTCTGGACTGAGAAGTATGATGCCTGCACCGCTTCCTAATTTTCCAGAAGCCCCGTCCACATATACCTTCCAACAGTCTTTTGGTGGCTTACTTGTGGGTTCGGCTCTGACAATATCTGAGGCGGCATCGAGTGGCTTCGGTGATTCTGTAAATTTAGATTCCACAAGGAAGTCAGCTAAGGCTTGGCCTTTGATAGAACTGCGTGGACAGTAGCTGATGTCATGCTCACCTAGCTCTACTGCCCATTTCGCAATTCTCCCCGAAGCTTCAGGCTTCAATAGCACTTGCCGAAGTGGGAGGTCAGTGAGGACCTGAATAGGATGTGTCTGGAAATAAGGTCGTAGCCTCCTCACTGCGTTTACTAACGCTAGTGCGATCTTCTCTAGTGGCTGATACCTCGTCTCTGGTTCTTTGAGTGCTCGGCTGATGAAGTAGATCGGGAGTTGCCGATGTTTCTCTTCACGTACTAGGACTGCACTTATAGTCTCATCCGAAGCCGCGAGGTATAGGGATAGAATCTCACCTTCATGCGGGACCGACAAAGTTGGAAGCTTAGAGAGGTATTTTTTCAGGTCGGCAAACGCTGATTTCTATTCCTCTTCCCATTTAAAAACTGGGTTCTTCTTAAGAATCTTGAAGAACGGGAGTTGCTTCTCTGCCGCTTTCGAGAGGAACCGACTAAGGGCAGCTAGGCAACCCGTCAATTTGTGCACGTCGTGAATCTTCTCCGGAACCTTCATTTCTTGAACAGCTCGGACCTTGGACGGGTTAGCCTTTAATCCTTCTCGAGAAACCCAGCATCCTAAAAATTTTCCAGACCGGACCATAAAGGTGCACTTTTCAGGATTCAGCTTCAGGTTAGCTTTCCAAAGGAGGCCGAGGACGATCTTGAGATCGTCGACACAGGTGGTTGGCTCTTTGCTTTTGACGACGATGTCATCCACATATACTTCCACATTGTTACCGATGTGGGGCTTAAATATCTTGTCCACCATTCTTTGATAAGTAGCTCCAGCATTCTTTAGTCCGAATGACATTTTCTTATATGCAAAGACGCCGAAGTCAGTGATGAAAGCTGTCTTTGGTGCGTCTTCTTCACTCATCAAGACTTGGTGATATCCTTTATACAGATCTAAGAAACTGAAAACCTTGTGGCCGACCAGAGCCTCGACTTTCTTGTCGATGTTGGGAAGAGGATAACAGTCTTTGGGGCAGTGTTTATTTAGATCGGTGTAGTCAATACACATTCGCCAACCTCCTCCTTGTTTCTTCACCATCACCGGGTTAGCAATCCACGTCGGATACTTGACCTCGAAGAGTATTCGGGCCTCTAACAGTTGGTGTACTTCATCATGTATGACCTGGTTCCGGTCTGCTGTGAATACCCGCTGCTTTTGCCGGACTGGCTTTACTCCGGGGTCAATGTTCAGCCGGTGTGTGATAACATTTGGTGAAACTCCGGTCATGTCGAGTGGTGACCAGGCGAAGACATCTTTATATTCCCGAAGTAGTTGGACAACTTGCTTGCGAAGTTCGGCTCCTCCAGCAAAGCCGACCTTAACAACCTCAGTGGGGTCATTTTCGTACATTACAACGGCTCCTACAGGCTCGTAGAATGCAGAGTTGTCTTCTAACACTTCGGATTTCTGTAATTACTATGCTTGCGGATGCTGAGGTGTCCCAACACCTCGTAGGGCGATCTGCATGCATTCTTTCGCCCTTTTCTGGTCACCGCGAATTATAATTACCCCATTCTTCGATAGAATTTTGATCGTTAGGTGGTACGCCGAGCATATTGCCTTCATTGCAACCAACCAATCTCTTCCTAGGATGATGTTATAGGGGGAGTTCGCCTTCACAACAAAAAACTGACGAACTTGGTGGATGACAATGGGTGCTTACCCACTGTCACAGGGAGTTGAATTATCCCTTCAGTTTGCGTCTCTTGTTGGACGAAGCTTCTAAGGGGAATTGGTGCTGGTGTTAAACGAGCTTCTTCGACCCCTAACTTCTCAAAGCAATCCTTAAAGAGTATGCTTACTGAGGCCCCACTGTCAATGAAGATTCGATGGACGAGCTTATTAGCCACCACTGCCTCAATGACAATAGCGTCTTGGTGAGGTATTATTGGTGGCACTAGGTCCTTCTCTGAGAAGGTAATGAACACGATCTGTGAATCTTGATCAAATTTTGCAAGTTTGCTATAATCACGATGGCCGGGAAATCAACACGATCTACTGCTGCCGCTAATAAGTCCGCCGCTGCTAAGGAGAAGGACGCCCAGCAAACCGCTCATGAATCAACCGAAGCCTCTAGCCATCCACCCAGCTCTAATCAAAGACGCCCCGGGAAGGAGCGTGCGCTGACTCCGGAAGGGCATATCGGAAATATCCCGGTGGATCAGTTCGGCAGACCGCTCCACCCCAGCCAAGAAGGTCACAATAGTGGTCGTGACGGAGAGGAGGCCCCCAAAGCTCCAGCCTCATGAACTTGAAGATGCAGTGAAGAGTTTCCTTGCATATAAAGGCACAGAATTCTTACAATTCGTCAACCAACAAAGAGCTGGACATCATGGAGAACGTGGAGCTACACCCCGTTCCCATCAGCAACACGATTCTCAAAGCATCCAGATTGTGGGCGCACGAGAAGCGGCACCTCGTCAGAGAAGGTTCGATGATAAACGCCGAGGAAACTCCAGACATTCACCTCGCCGTACCATCACCCCACCTCGTCGTCATACTGCTTCACCTCGGCTTGACGACGATCACCGAGGAGGGAGATTTACTGTTTACAGTAAGATCTCTACTCCCTTCACCAACTACATACTCTACACTCCTCTCCCAGAGAAGTATCGAGTACCCCCTATCAAGCCTTACAACGGCTCATGCGATCCGAGCAATTTCCTGTCCCAATACCAATATAATATGATGAATCAAGGTCTCAGTGAGGATACCTACATGTGTAAGGTATTTCCTGAACTGCTTGTCGATAACGCTCGTAGTTGGTTCGATAGCCTGCCTCCATATAGTATCGGATCATACGCAGACCTGCTCGAAGCTTTCAAACGAAGGTTTTTCTAGAAAGCCGAGGCAAAAACTACCCCGGCCCAACTTCTTTCCATTAGGCAGAGACGAGGAGAATCAATAAGCGACTTTATGACTAGGTTTAACGAGGAAAGCCTGAAAGTCGATCGCTTGACCGACGAAGTCCTTATCTCAGCCTTCCAGAATGCCATCCAATCTGGTGTTCTCTACAAGGAAATCATAAGGGAAGAGCCACGGATATCGAAGCAGCTGTGGAGCATCGCGGATCGTTTCGCACGAGCAAATGAGGCGGATAGGAAAAAGCGCGAGGCTAATAAGCCCGAACCGTCTGATCGGAGGAAAGAAGAGTGCAATGACCGAAGTCAGGGCCGCCGAAGTGCCTTAGATAGACTACAGTGAGGCCCCCTTGAATCCCGACTTGGACCTCGGCAAACTTCGGAAAAGACCCAATTCACGCCACTGACAAAGTCGAGGACGGAGATTTATGAGCTTCATACCAACCTGTTTCAAAGACCTCAGCCCATGTCACGTGGTGGGTCAAGACGCCGGTCTAAGGATAAATACTGTCGATTTCATGAGGACTACGGTCATGACACAGAAGACTGCAGGGAGCTAGCTGCGGATATCGAGCACCTGGTACGTGACGATACGTTTAGAAAGTACCAAAGTCGCGGCCAATATGATGCCCGACCCCAGGGTAGGGGAAAGCGCAGAAACCGAGGAGGGAACAATTGCGCCCCCCATGTTGACAAAAAGCCCAGGCCTGATGACGAGGAGGGAGACGAAGATCAACCACGGATCGACGGAGTCGTCACTGCTATTACCGGGCTCCCACAAGGAGCAACGAAGTCGTCGCTCAAGGCCGAGGCCAGAAGTCCCTCTACAGACGGCGCCAGTGATCGATCTTATTTTGGCAAGATAGTTAATGCACGAAAACTGGGATTTAACGAACACGAAAGTAAACGGAACACAAAGGGGTTTACGTGGTTCGATCTATCGGAATAGATCTACGTCCACGGGCGGAAAGAGTATAGATCTTTATTGCTTGTATGAGTAGTGATTACAAGATTGTTCTCCCCTCTCAACCTATTTTAAACCCCTATTTATAAGTGTTGACATACGGAATTCGACTAGGATTATAAGTCTTTTCCTATTAGGACCCTTTGGCTTGATCTCCTCCTTTACTGGATAAACACCGAGCTTCTATATCTCTTGTGGAGCTTGAATTGTAGTCGATGTAGGAGTTGCCTTGGTGTAGAGATTCCTTTGAGGTGGTGGGCCAAAGTGGATTCGGCCTAGGTGGGCTGTTTGGGCCGAGCCAAGTAAGGCTCTTAAGTGGGCCGAGCTGCATAGGCCGAGCTTGACAGTCGGAGCCCAATTATATTGGGCTCGATGCTTGGGCCTAGTGGCTAGGCCATATCCTATCACTTACCTTAATTATACTACGATAGCCCCATATACTTGTGAGTTGCTTAAATAGTTAGGCAATCAAACACTCACATTTAGTGTTCGTTAGTATTTTTCGTACAAAAATTTGAACACCTCAAAAATTATTTTGAGGATCATTAAACTCACAATGACATAATAATCGAAACTCGAATTTTTCAAGCATTGACTCTATCTAAATTATACAATATGTGTCAAAATTGAAAAACACTCTTTAAATTAATAAACTATTTATTTATTGATAGAGTAATAACTTTATAAATTAATAAAATTTCATGGTCCTGACGTTATTAATTTATAGAGGTTTCACTTTAATTTGTTGGGTATGGCTTATGGATAACTATGTTTAATTTGATTTAGTTTTATTTTATTCATATTTTTTCTTAAAATCAATTTCACTAAGGTTAAATATCTCATAATTATAGAGGACAAATTGCAAGAAACTACCTTTTATATTGCGAAACAAATACAGAACACTCATGTATTTTTTAATTTGCATAAAATACTCATGTGTTTCGATAAACCTTGCGCATTATACCTAAATCGTAAAATTTAGACTATTTTAAACTATTTGCACATATTTAAAAGGCACATTATACCCAAAATAGTCTAAATTTCACGGTTTGGGTATAACGCGCAGAGTCAATGTTCTAAAAGTCGCTAGATGCTAGTAGAACGGTGGAGGAACGATAAACGTCTAGGCGGGAGTCTAGGTTGTGCCTAGGTGGGCTAGGCGGTGTAGAATTATAATGTACTATTTTTATATTATGCTATAGTACAATTAATATAAAAGGTTAAAAACATATAATATGTCAATTATTAGTTCAAATTCCACAAACTTAATAGTCTTTTATATAAACATCAAAGTCTACACCAAGTTTTTCTTATAATTAAACATGATATCCATAAGTTAGAGTATAATATCCATGATTTTTCAAATATAATATAGTCTTCCAGCCCTGACTAGCCCATTTAGAGATGACTAGGCCCACCTAAGCACCTGCCTAGATGCCGATTAATTTACCGCCACCTAAAGCAAACCGTCTTGCCATTAATCGGGACGGCCGGACACCTTCTAGCGCCTAGACGCTTTCTAAGTGGCCAAGTCGGTCTTCTTTTAGAACACTGCGCAAGGTTTATCGAAACAAAGGGGTATTCTATACAAATTAAAAAAACACAGGGATGCTTTGTGTTTGTTTCTCAAAACATAGGTTCGTTTCTTGCAATTTCCCTAATTATAATAGAGAAATGATATATCGTTCCCCAATTCAATCCGTAAGCACTTTCATGGGCGTCATCCATGTTATTTCACTTTAGTATTATTTTGTTCGATTTTTTCAATTATTTTATATTCCAATAATTTATAAATCAATATTCAAATCATTAAATCTACAAAATCTATAAAAATCGATACACGATTTGTCTTATTCCCTCCGTCCCTCTTAGTTAGCTATGTTTGCTATTTTAGTCTGTCTCATTTATTAGCTACATTTCCTTTTTTAGCAAAGAATATGTGACTACAAATAATTATCTCTCCTTAAAATTGATTGTAGTCACATATTCTATCATTCTTTAATATTTGTGTCAATATGAAGTGTAGCTAATTAAGGGGACAGAGAGAGTATTATTTATCCGGTAATTTTGCCTATTTTCACTTTATAAAATATGGCTTCCTTTCAATTTTCTACGTGGCCGATCATGAGCGAAACGACTCGCGAAGCCCAAAGTGGCAAAAAAAGTAACATTAAATTAATAGAGCAGGCAAAACTATATACTCCATAACGCCATGATCCATAGTTAGAGTGAATAGGAGGAGCAGAAATGGGGGCGTACGCCGTTGCGATGGAAACCTTAACGGAGCGCGCCGCGCTGATGAGAGAATCGATGCAAAAAACCCAGGTGATTACCGATAACGTCGTCACCATTCTTGGCTCCTTCGACCGACGCCTCTCCACCCTCGAGACCGCCATGCGCCCCTACCCAGGCAACTCCCCCCTCTCTCTCTCACTCTCGATAAATAAAATAAAATAAAATAAAATAGAAAATGATGGGCGAATGATGATGATGATGATTCAGTTGAAAACGCATTCGATAAGGAGGGCCCACGAGAACATCGACAAGACTCTCAAGACTGCCGAGTCTGTTCTTGAACAATTTGATCGCTCGCGCGAGGTCTTCTCCACTCCTCCCTCTCTCTCTGTGTGTGTGTGTGTACGAAGATATTATTTAACATGCATCATTTCTCAACTGTCATCTTCTCAAGTTTCATCAATAATATTGTAAAATGGGCAAGTAAAGACACATGAATCTTCTCTAGATATAATCGAGTGATTTTTTATAGATTATAATATACTTGGATAATATCTTTGTAAGCATTTTGGTTCGAGTCCTCTACATTTTAGGTATCTAATTAAGTGAAAAAGGTTGCCTGAGATAGCAACTACGGAGTATTCATTTAGAAAGCCCCAAATTTTGCCTTTCCCGCACAAAAACAAGTGAATTCAAAGTTGAAATTTGACCAAAAAAGTTTATGCACTAAAGAGATGCAAAATGGAGTATGGAAAACACAATGTATAACTACTTTTGAAATCTTTATGCTTCAATTGATGGAGATGCATTGGACACTGTATTTGGAAGATTTTAGATGCTCAAGATTCCTTATCTTCTTTATGATTTTAAACTAGTTGGAATCAGAATATAGTTTAAGAATTTGAAAATAGAGCTTGAATGTTTATGCGAAATCTATTCGAATGTAATTGTGGAACATTAACTTTCAGGCAGAAGCTAAAATATTGAGGGGTCCTCATGAAGATGTTAGAAAGTTACCTTGAAGCGGTGGAACAACTGAGGAGTATTATTC
>CM038111.1:20840744-20977593 GCA_001642375.2 Mentha longifolia
TCAAGCATCTGATTATCTCTTTGGAGACATCATCTGGCATCTGAGTACCAATTTTGGTTGTGAAACCAATTTTTCCCGGGAAGAGTTCTATTGACAAAACTTCTTCTACCGGTTGCATCTTATCCTCCTGAGCTTCTATCTCATCAAGTTTTACCTTTTTATCTTTTGCTTCAGACCCTTGTCTAGCTATTTCAAATTCTGACAAAACTCTTTTCTTGGCTTCTCCAGCTTTGATGGATTGAATATAGCACTTTCTGGATAAGACCTGATCACCCACGGCTTCTCCAATACTACTTCCCACTGGAAATTTCATTTTCATATGATATGTAGACACAACTGCTTGAAAAAGATTCAAAGCTGGTCTCCCTAATATCATATTGTAGGCAGATTTATGCCGCACTATTAAAAAATTCACAGGTTTGGAGATTTTCACATTTCCATCCCCTAGTGTTAGCATCAAATCTATAGATCCCAAGGACATTACAGAATCTCCTGTAAAACCATGAAGAGCAGTTGCAACCCCATCCAACGGTTTCTGGATAGCCATTTGCTCAAAGCATTGTTCGAATATGACATTAACACCCGCTCCTGTATCCACAAAAATGCGTTTCACGTCATAGCATTCTACTTCTGCAGTGATGACTAGTGCATCTTCATGAGGGTGGATTAAAGCCATATCATCTGAGCTTCTGAAAGATATTTCTGGTAGAGGCAATCCCTTTTCTATTTTGAAAATTCCATGTCTTTCGGCAGCTTGTGCCTTTCTTTCATATGCTTTACGGCTGCGATTAGAATCGCCAGCTGCTGACCCCCCATAAATCATGGTAATCACACCTTTTTTTCCAGATGGTTCTCCTTGTGGAGCTTTATCCATGCCCTTTCCTTCCTTATCATCCTTTCTTTTCTTATTTTGATGAGACTCCTTTCGCACATACTCCAGAAGCTCCCCTTCTTGGATGAGTTTTTCGATAGCCATCTTTAGATTCCTACAATCATTTGTTAAATGCCCATACTCATTGTGGAATTTACAAAATTTATCCGATTGTGGTCTTCTTGGAGGGTAATTCCTCCCTGGTGGTATCTGAACTCCCGGTTTTTTCATTACTACTTCCAATAATTCTATTGGTTGCTTAGTGAGAGGGGTGAAAATTCTCTGGAACTTGTCATTTTTTTCTGAAGACCTTCTGCTATCAGGAGCAGGTCTCTTCTTATCATCTGATTTTCTATCCTTTTTATCATTCCCTTCACCTTTTCTTGAATTATTAGCTTCTTCCAGATGCACATATCTTTCAGCTCTGGCTAGCAAGTCATCAAAATTTCCAGCTGGCTTTTTGATTAAGGAATCAAAAAATTTCCCAGACCTTAAACCTTGAATAAGAGCATGTTTCTTAAGATTTGGATCTATATCTGGAATTTCTAACGCTTCATCATTGAATCTAGTCATGAAATTTCTCAGAGTTTCATTATAGCCCTGTTTGAGAGTCATGAGATGCATGGGTGTCTTTGGTGTTTTCTTAGAACTGGCGAATCGGTGTAAGAAAAACTCCTTCATATCCTCAAAGGAACGTATCGAGTTTCTTGGTAACTGCCGAAACCATTGTTGAGCTGGTCCTGCTAAAGTCGTCAAGAAAACTCGACATTTAACCCCATCTGAATATTGATGTAAAAGACAGATGCTTTCAAATTTAAGTAGATGCTCCTCGGGGTCTCCTTGGCCTTGATACTCACACGCCATTGTCTTGAAATTTTTAGGAAGAGGATCTGCCTGTATTTCTTCTGAAAAAGGACTATTTGAATTGATATAAATTTGAGGCACTTCAGTTCTTTTTGTGGTCTTGGCCACAGAACTTTCCGCTCCGCCCTCTGGCTGTAAAGTAGGTTCCCCCATCTGGCTTTTTTCAAGCTCCTTCTGGCTTTTCTTCAATTCTGCGAGTTCTTTAGCCATGATAGCCATCTGCTCATGTTGATCTGCTATCTGCTTTCGCAATAGGTCGGTCAACTCGGCCCTTGCTTCTTTTTCGAGCATTAGTTCTACTCCCTGCTCTTCTTCCTCAGATGAATTAGGATCTGTAAATTCTCCCTCCTTCCTCATGTCGGGTAGTTTAGATGTTAGGTTCTGTTTAACCATTTCTCTTCTGGTTTTCAGAGAAGAGGTAATGTTAGGTGTATGCTTTTGCTTCCCATTACTCCCTTTGTCCTCTTTTGGGGGATAATTCATTAGCTTACTGCCTGGGGTATTTCCACTCAATCCCGCCACCTCCAGTCTCTTTTCGATGGCATTTTCGAGCATCAAGGTCAATTGCTGAGCCAACATAGGTGGAATCATCCCTTCTAAATTGCTTCCAGTATGAGCAGTTGACGTCAAGTGTGGGTGTCTTTCAAACCCAGGTGGAGGAGTATCTTGCAGATCTGGATTATCCAGCCCTGTTGTTATGCGTGCCATTTCAGAATCTTCATTCATGATTTCTGAAAAAATGCAAAATAACATGACATCCATTAATTCACCATTTATATTTTTTCCCAATTTTTGATATACTTGGGAATCTGCTTTTTTAGCATCTAGATTTTTGAAGAGGAGATGTGAGGATTTCCTTCACATATCCCGTCTACGTGCCTAATTAGTAGGGCTTGTTGAATTTGGCATATTAGGCTAGGTACCTGCACTTTTTAAAGCAGGATTTATCCTTTAGCTTTTGCCTTTAATGCTTATGCATTTTTTTTTTTTTTTTTTAATCGGATTGTAGAAGTGCTGGTAAATAAATGCAGTGGCCTTAATGCCTGAAATTTTATCAGGACTTACTATCAGCTTGCACTTATTTCATTCCCAGTTCCTCTTCATCCAAATCTATTTATAAACCGTAGAATGACTTTTACTACAGAAGATCTCCAACTCACCCAAATTTTACTTGGTTGTGGTTGAAAATATCTATATGCCTTCTTCCGGTCTTGAAGATGATCTTCTCTCCGTAGCGCTTCACAAGCACATTTCTCATTAAAATTAAAATGTAAGAAAACATTCATGCTTGGAAAGTTTAAGGCATGAGAATAATATTTATTATTTTTTTCGAAAATAATACTTCTACTAGAAAATGAAACTGACTTTTTACTTACGAAATAAGAGTTTGAGATTTAATAAATCTTCTCTGATCTCCGACTTTCTTCGCAAGAATATTTTTCAACAGAAAATTCTTCACTTGCGTAGAAAACTATAAAACAGGAAAGAAGTAAACCAATCAATAATCGCCTAAAAAATTCATCAATTTGTCAAGGAAATTTGACGGATTTTCCGTTAAAATGAAAGAAAAAATCAACATCCTAGCTCAAATTTCCCACAGACGGCGCCAGTTGATAGATCTGGGTCTAAGATCTTCAACAAGATCCATAAAAGTCGAAATCCAAAATGGATCTAACATTTTGAGTGAAAACACTAGAAGTGTTAAGGAATCGAAGTTCCCAGAAATACAGATGAATATCTCCAAGAAATCCAGCTTCTCTTTACCTTGAGTAGCTACGAAATCCTGCAAAACAACACCGGAGGAGTGGTTGGGGGTCCTCCAGGAAGGACCTCCGACGCTCAAGTCAGTTTTAGAACTGGAAGTGGAATTACAGAGGTTTTCCAGAGAGAAAAAACCTCTTCCAGTGTGTGAATCTGTAACTTAGAAAGAAAAAGAGAGCGTACCTTAAAGTGTGTATATCATCTCTTATTTATAATCGAAAGATAGTCACGATGGTGAATAATGATTTATGAAAAGGGTATTTTTGTCTTTTTATGTAAAGTCATCTCAAAGGATACAATAATATTCTTATAGAGTTACATAACTAATACGTGTGAGACACGTGTAAAAAATATAATTCCTTTTGCAATTGTATAGGATTCACCATCTGCGCTTTGACCAAGCAGATGCCGAAGCGGATTCAAGGAAGATCTGCAGATTTGGATCTGCTTGTTTAGGGAATCTGGTGGGAGCAGATCCTAACAATCACTTTTATCCCTCTGCATAATGGGCCCTTTGGTGGACCTTTTTATTTGGGCTTATTAATTACTTATTTAGTTGAATGGTTAATATATATTTACCTATCACTTATACACATCAATACTTTTTGGAGTATATGGTCCTTCGTCCCATTAATAAGAGCATCAACTTTTTTTCGGCATTAGAATTAAGAAAATCTAAATTATTTGTGAATAAAACGAGTATCGTATATTTCTTTCATTCACGATCTATTGACTTTATTACTATATCGAGACGATAATCATTTATAGACTATTTTCTTTTTTGGTAGTAGGTCTCACAATCACTTTAATATTTTAACACTTTATCACTCTATTTTTTAATACTTTAACATTTTAATACAATTAAAAATATTAGATGGGCCTACAATTATTCCGCTGTAATACTTTAACATATTAATTTATTAACATATCATCATAACACATTTAAACTTGTGCCCACATTTTTTGGTCTATACTTTGTGGATGGATGGAGTATTTGATTAAGGATTTATATTTATAATTTTTTTTAAATTTAATTTAATAGCTTAGTAAAATTAAGAAATTTAATTGGACGATTAACAACCCTGATTGTTTTGGTTTATTGGGCTAATTATTACTACCATTTTTGGAAATAGCCCATAATGAGTGGAATGTCCCAAAACGGAACTTAGCCAAAGATAAATGGACGGAGAGAGTATAGTATTATTTGTACTGAATTTGATGATTTTTAGCTAAAATGAAACTAGTAAAGCTAGTTAATTTTATAACTTGAAAAGTATATACTGTATACTATTTAAGTATAAAAATAATTAAGAAAAACAGTTTAAAAAAATTGAATAACTAAAATGACGTGTTGAACAATAGTGTAAACACTAAACAATTGGATTTATTTTTGAGTAAATAAATATTATAAAAAGTAAACGAAGTGATTCAAAAAGTTCGTGGGAATCCTCATAAGTTCATGTTTGTTCAATTTATTCTTGGCCTAGAAAGGAGATTATTTAATCGATTTCATTACAGTGATGGGTTTCAAAACATGTGTCGAGCATACCTGATACTTTGAGGCTCTAGAGTTTAATCGAGCCTTATCTGTATAAATTTAGGTTTTCATCTAAAATACTAATTGTTAGTATATGGAATACACTATTTAAGTATTGACAATTTATGATAGACAACATATTTGGAAAGATTCTTCGCTACGTGAACATTTGGTTACACAAACTGTTCTACTTTGGGATCAAAATGTGACAGTTGGCAGATAGTTGGACGTACTTATTCCTTATGTGTTACGATTCTTAACTAAGGAAACTTGGATGTTCTTCGGTGTTTAATTTAGGATAAGCTTCATCAAATAAGAGTTCGATTTCAACAATGAAACAAATATCTCGAAGATATACACAAGATCTCTTATCTTGGGAAGCAAGACAATATCTAGGGTATGACAAGAGACCCTATATATTGACATTAGCCACACCAAAACGTGGTGACTGAGTTTATTATTATTGAGAGCCTGCATATACGAGCGTGAGCAAGTGTGTGTGGAAGATGTCATCATCGAGTATCCGTTCTTTGAACATACCAGGTTCTGGGTGTGAGTGATCTTGTAATTGAGTAACTATAAACTCAAGGGTAAACCTAGATCTTTGCGGGGATTAGGTGTTGGGGTTGTTGTGTATAGCTAAAACAAAAACGCGTTTTAGTATATACGACATGTATTCCACTGTTTACAATCACCTGTCTGATTAAATATATTAATAAGAATAAGCCTAATATCTCATGTTTTAGAACACGTGGATGGCTCAGGTGTCAGGGAGATCACGTAGCGTTCGATAATAATTATAAGATATAAACAGTGTCACAGTCGAGATAACTCGGGAAAGCTATCGGTTTAGACTGCAACATGACGGTAGTGGCGGGTCTCAGTCGCTAGTTATGTTGGTACGGTGGAACGTATTGACAGGATCGAGTGAGATAATGTTCTTCTTATATTGACCCTAGAAATAGGTGAAGAACTAGAGATCTCGGCATTTAGAGATGTTATCTTAATCTCGATAGGCTATTAGTTGTATATGTGTTGTTGATTGTTACTTTGATTTGCAAGATAAGGGTCTATCGCAGCATCGCTGATGACTTGTCTCTTGGGTAACATTAGGACACATAGTATGTCTAATTAGTTGTATCGAGACACCGTGTCCGCATTAGATTGAGAGATATTCACAAGGTTTATAATACCAAGTCATGCATGCTGATTAAGTTCAGGTATAATAATAAGGAGTGAACGGGTACTACTTGAGGATAAGAAGAAGTTAATTAATTAGGAACAGTCAGAGGAGCTCTAATTAATTAATGGATATCAGAGTCTTAAACACGGGGATAGCTCTAAATAAAGTATCAGCCCCAATCTACAAATTGGGACAGAGTGGTGATTTAGTTGTGACTGTATCACAACTCTAATGAAATAAATGCTCTGGGTTGATCATGGAAATATTTCATTAGGTAAGGCTAAACTCTGTCTGGTACATATATCCCTGAGATGGCCCAAGAGCTCTTCAGGAAAGGAATTCAAGATATTATTGAGCGACATTAGTTTTGGACTGAAAAGAAGTGTTATGGGTTTGGGCCCATAATGTGGTGCCTACTATATAGTAGGGGACGCCTTGTTCAGCTTCTATGTTCATCCGGGCTCAATAAATGTATTCTGGTTGAATATGTAATATGGAATAAATTAATATCTAATTAATTAAGACTTATTCTTAATTATGAAATTAGATAATTAATTTATTATTTACATATAATATCTTCCCATAATAATTAGGATTAATTCTAATTATTTATTTAATTAGAATTTGTTTCGGTAATTATTAACTGAACCGGGCTTAATTAATTAAGTCTGTATCTTAGTGGGAAAGGAAGAATAGGCGCCCACCTCCTCCTATAAATAGGGAGAAGGAGATTCTCAAAACCGTAATCTAATTCTCTAGAGGGGTGCCGGTTTGCAGAGAGCAGAAGGGAGTTCCAAGTTTCAAAGTTCCGAAAAGCCCACACAGTCGGAGAACTTCGAAAAAAGGGATCACATCCTAGCAATCTAGGCCTGTAGATTACTCATTCTACGATCAAGAAGGTATAAGCTCTAAACTCAATGTATGATATAATTGCATGAGAATTATCATATCCAATTTGAAAATCTAGTGTGAAAAAGGAGCGCTTTCAAGCAGCGGTTTCATCATTAGGTTTGGCTAGACTAAGGAGAGTTTAATTTCAATTCACTTAAGGAGGGCATTGGAGAGTGAAAGGATATCATAAGGTGTGTGATCCTTAGTGAGTAATAGTCTTTATAACTTGAGCACTATAATAGTGAATTGGCTCTTTAGGAGTTGCCCTCAGACGTAGGTTGTTGAACTGAACTGGGTTACCAAACTCATGTGTCTTTGTGTTTGGTTTACTGCTTAATACTTGTTATTCATATTGTCTTACTTAAAAAGTATAATGTGGTAGGGATTAAATAATTACACTAATTATTTACTTCTAAATATATCCCGATAATGCATTATGTTTCCTATTACTCAATTTTCTCGTATAATCACTCATGTCAGTTATCTGCTTAATACATTACAAAATATAAATATATAAATATAAATGTATTTGGTAAATTTTATATCTTCAATCGAAATCACTTAACTTACGAGCCGAACAGTACACGTGCGAGGTCACTTTACATTGATTTTCTTATAGAGGATGAGTACATGTTTGTGTGGTGTGAATATGTTAATATCAAATTAAGCTTATTTTCTCAAAATAATAACATGATAAGCATTGTCGTCCTATTAGTTTACATGCATTATTTTGTATAATTTACACAAGAAACCATAATCCATATTGTAGTCGTTGAATACATTAGGGTGTGTTTGGTAAAGAAGATGAACCAAGATGAGAGAGATCATCTTGGTTCATCTCACTGTTTGGTAACCAACTAAAATAAACTGGAGGACCCGAGATGAATACAAGGCCCGTTGATATTTCACTGTTCCGCCTTGTTTAGTCATCTCACGTTTTTGGTCGGATGAGGTGAACTCATTCAAACAGTAACACAATATTTTCTCTCTCTTACCATTTTACCCTTATGTATTTATACGATTTCAAATAATAATAATAATAATAATAATAATAATAATAATAATATAATAAAATAATAATAATAATAATGTAATAAAATAATAATAATAATAAATAAATAAATAATAACAATAATAGTAATAATAATAATAATAAATCAATAATAAATAATAATGTAATAAAATAATAATATTAATGTAATAAAATAATCATAATAATAAATAAATAATATCAATAATAGTAGTAATAATAATAATAATAATAATAATAAATATTAATAATTTAATAAAATAATAATAATAATAATAATAATAATAATAATAATAATAATTATATAATAATAATAGTCATAGTAATAGTAATAGTAACAATTATAATAATAGTACTAATAATAATAAATAATAATAATAATTTAAATAATAATAATAGTAATAATTATAATATAACAAGTAATAATAATAATACTAAATATAATATAATAATAATAAATAATAATAACAATAATAGTAATAATTATAATAATAACACGATAATAAAAATAATAACTTAACAATATAATCATAATAATAATAATCATAATAATAATATAATAAATATATTATACTAATAATAAATACCTAACATAATAGTAATAATTATCATAATAACAAGAATAATAAAAATAATAACTCAACAATATAATAATAATAATAATAATAATAATAATAATAATAATAATAATAATAATAATAATAATAATAATAATAATAATAATAATAATAATAATAATAATAATAATAATAATAATAATACAGAGTAATAAATAATAAATAATAAATGGTACTATTTAATCTCAATGATAAAAAGTAAAATCGGTAGGGGTATTTAATAAGGGTAAAATAGTCAATTTAAATTTTAATCTAAAGTTTTGCAATTTGTACCAAACACAATATGATATCATCCGGGTCTGAATTTTTTGCTACCAAATGGTGAGATGAATGATTCATCTTGACACTATTCATATGAGTCATCTTGAGATGAATCATCATTCTTCATCTTGAGATGATTACCAAACGCAGCCTTAGGGTGTGTTTGGTAAAGAAGATGAACCAAGATGAACCAAGATGAGAGAGATCATCTTGGTTCATCTCACTGTTTGGTAACCAACTAAAATAAACTGGAGGGCCCGAGATGAATACAAGGCCCGTTGATATTTCACTGTTCCGCCTTGTTTAGTCATCTCACGTTTTTGGTCGGATGAGGTGAACTCATTCAAACAGTAACACAATATTTTCTCTCTCTTACCATTTTACCCTTATATATTTATACGATTTCAAATAATAATAATAATAATAATAATAATAATAATAATAATAATAATAATAATAATAATAATAATATAATAAAATAATAATAATAATAATGTAATAAAATAATAATAATAATAAATAAATAAATAATAACAATAATAGTAATAATAATAATAATAAATCAATAATAATAATAATGTAATAAAATAATAATATTAATGTAATAAAATAATCATAATAATAAATAAATAATATCAATAATAGTAGTAATAATAATAATAATAATAATAATAATAATAATAATAATAATAATAATAATAATAAATATTAATAATTTAATAAAATAATAAAAATAATAATAATAATAATAATAATAATAATAATAATAATAGTAATAGTAATAGTAACAATTATAATAATAGTAATAATAATAATAAATAATAATATAATTTATAATATATAGTAATATGTATAATAATAACAAGAATAATAATAATAATAAAGATAATAATAATAATAGATAATAATAAGAACAGAATAGTAATAATTAGAATAATAATACAAGAATAATAAAAATAATAACTTACAATATAAGAATAATAATAATAATAATAATAATAATAATAATAAATATATTAATAATAATATAAATAATAACAATAATCGTATAATTATAATATAACAAGAATAATAAAATAATACTCAACAATATAATAATAATAATAATAATAATAATAATATAATAATAATATAATAATAATAATAATAATAATAATAATAATATAATAATAATAATAATAATAATAATAATAATAATAATAATAATAATAATAATAATAATAATATACAGAGTAATAATAATAAATAATAAAGGGTACTATTTAATCTCAATGATAAAAGTGAAATCAGTAGGGTATTAATAAGGGTAAAATAGTCAATTTAAATTTTAATCTAGAGTTTTGCAATTTGTACCAAACACAATATGATATCATCCGGGTCTGAATTTTTTGCTACCAAATGGTGAGATGAATGATTCATCTTGACACTATTCATATGAGTCATCTTGAGATGAATCATCATTCTTCATCTTGAGATGATTACCAAACGCAGCCTAAGGAATTGCTAGAAGACAACAATTAATTACCATACACACACACGATACATATCCCTAGATATCAGGAAACAGTCAATTAATAATGTAAGAGATAATGACAGTTGTATCCTCACTAAATCTCATAAGCTTAAATAAAAATATATTAATTCTGCAACATTATAACCATTGATCTACTAAGATCAATAGTTTAAAAAAGTTTTTAGATTCTACTTAAGAATTAGTTTTCATTTGATCTATATCATATATATATATATATATATATATATATATGGGGAAGGGTTCACATGCAAATAAATCCTAGTGTGAGAAGTGCGAATTATGCTTAAAGCTACATGATAGATCCAGGTTAAATATCCATCAACATGTTTAAGAGAAGAGTGTTTAATTACAAAGAAGATCGAATCCTGAAATATGTAAATAGTACGCTAAACGTAATCGGAAGAGTCAAGCCCTTCATGATCTCCGCCTTGTACCTCGATCTCTAACCTCCAACACCGGTCAATAGCTCCGATCCTGCAAAATAACACCGGAGGAGCGGGGGGGGGGGGGGTCCTCCGGGAAGAACCTCTGACGCCCAAGTCAGCCCGATGTACAGAAATTGTAAAAAGAACCCTTGACAAAGGGTTTGAAGTGTGGTGTGTGTGTCTTCCTCAGCAAAGCTTGCGGCAGTGATCTTTAGAGTAGTGAAGACGTGCCTTGAGTAGCACCAAATCCCCCGTCCAAGTTCCTTCCGCTGCACTAGCCATTCTCGCAAGGCTGTCGGCCTCAACATTCTCCTTCCTGGGGATCTGTGCAATCTCCACATTCGCGAATTTCTTCAAAAGTTCAGCCACCACATCAGCATATGCTATCATCCGTTTCTCCTTTCTATCGCATGTTCCCCACACCTGGTGAGTAACGAGTTGAGAATCTGAATGGATGACAACGTGGCTAGCTTCCAGGTCAAGCAAAATGTAAAGGCACCTAATCAAGGCCTCATATTCAGCTTCATTATTGGAAGCTGGGAAATTGAGCTTAATCGCAAAGCGATGGTCTTGTTCCGCTGGGATCCTATGTAAATGCCTACCCCAACTCCTTCCTTTGTTACTAGTCCATCTACATAAGCTTTCCACTTTTGCGGCTCTCCTTGCACTACTCTAGTGGTTTCTTGTATGAAATCAGCTAGAGCTTGAGCTTTTATAGCCGTTCTGGGATCAAAATCTACATCATACTCGCCAAGCTCAATAGCCCACTTCACCATTCTTCCTGATAGATTAGGTTTTCCCAATACTTGCTTGAGTGGCATGTTCGTCCGTACCACCACCCGATGAGAAAGAAAATAAGCCCTCAACTTCCTAGCCGTAATCATGACAACTAATGTCGCTTTCTCAATGTCCGTGTACCTAACTTCAGGTCCTTGGATCATCCGGCTAGTGTAGTATATTGACTTCTATAGCAAAGTACAAGTACAACGCCTCTGTAGGTAAGGGTTTGGTTAGCAAGGGCAAGGAGGCGAGGTGCATTTTCAGATCCTCAAATGCCTCTTGGCATTCTTCTGTCCATTCAAAATTGTTGCATTTCCTTAATATTTTAAAGAAAATGAGGCTTCTGTTTGCAGATCTAGATATGAATCGGCTTAAAGTTGTAATTCGGCCATTCAGTCTTTGTATTTCCCTTATATTTCTTGGTGGTGTCATGTCTAATACAGCCTGAACCTTGGCCTAATTAACTTCTATCCCTCTGGGGGTCACCATGTAACCTAGAAACTTCCCAGATTGTACTCCAAATGAGCATTTCGCCGGATTTAGTTTCAGGTGATATGATCTAGCTACCGCGAAGACTTCCTCGAGGTCCTACACGTGATTTATTGCTTTCATGCTTTTAGCCAAAATGTCTTCGACATATACCTCCATATTTCTCTCAATCTGACTTTTAAATATCTTATCCATCATCCTTCGGTATGTAACTCATGCATTCTTTAGGCCAAAAAGCATACTTTGGAACCTAAACGTCCCAGCACACACTCCAAAGGCAGCCTTTGGGACATCTGAGAGATCCATTTTTACTAGATGGTATCCCTGGTAAGCATCAATCATTGAAAGCAGCTCGCATCCCGATGTGGAGTCTACCAATTGGTCAATCCTTGGTAAAGGATAGTGATCTTTCGGGCACGCTTTGTTTAGATCACAAAAATCTATGCACATGCGTCATGTCCCCGTATTTCCCTTAGTGCCATTACTGTGTTGGATAACTATTCTGGGAACTAAACTTCCCGGATGTGCCCCGCTTCTAGCAGCATTGCCACCTCTTCTCGGATGACTTTGTCTTTTTCAGGCCCAAATTGCCTTAATTTTTGCTTGACGGGCTTTGCATTGGAATCTACATTTAGGCAGTGTAGTGCTACCTCCAGCTTCACCCTCACCAGGTCAGTCGATGAGAAAGCAAAGATATATGTGTTTCGCCTTAAGCAGTCTATCAACTGCTTAGCTATGGGATCAGGCATCTGAGTGCCTATCCTGGTAGTGAAACCCGTTTTGTTAGGGAACAGTTCCACTTGCAATAGCTCCTCGGCAGGTTGCATTTGATGGGAAGTCTCCTCATCTGAGGGATCTACCACCTTTCACCTCTTGTCTCCACTTTCCAAACCAGCTCTGGGGCTTTTTGGGTCCGGCATGGCTCGTTTTTTGGCTTCTCCCACCTTTACTGACTGCATGTAGCATTGTCTAGAAAGCACCTGATCACCAGAGGCATGCCCAACTTTGTTTCCAACGGGAAACTTCATCACGAGGTGATAAGTAGATACAACTACTTGGAATAAGCTCAGTGTCGTTTTACCCAAGATGACATTATATGAAGACTTTTGCCTGACTACCAGGAAGATAACACACTTAGACACCTGCAAATCTCCTTCACCTAATGTCAACATTAGGTCTAGAGATCCTAGGGACATGACAGTGTCCCCGGCAAAGCCGTGCAACGCTGTCACAACCCCATTCAAGGGCTTTAGGAGGGACATCTGATTGAAGCAGTCCTCGAATATCACATTAATGGCTGCCCTCGTGTCCACAAAAACTCTTTTAACATCATACCGCTCAATCTCTACCGATATGACTAGTGCGTCATCATGAGAATGAATTAAGGACCTACCATCCTATGGTCCGAAAGAGATCTCAGGGAGTGGTGAGCCCCCCTCGATCTGAAACACCCCTTGCCGATCTATCATCAGGATCTCTCGAGTACGAGCCTTTCGGCTCCTATTAGAGTCTCCCCCTGTGGGGCCTCCATAAATCATTGATATGACTTCTCTTTTTTCAGGAGCCTCTCTCGGCTGCTCATTACCAGAGCCCTTAGGATCTTTGTCCTCTTTCCTTCATTTGCTTGTCCTGACTCTTGCCGGACATATTCTATCAATTATCCTTCTTGGATCAGCTTCTCGATGGCAATCTTTAAATTGCGGCAGTCATTGGTGGTGTGTCCATAATCATTATGGAACCGGTAGAATTTATCTGACTGCGGCCTTTTAAGAGGTTGCTCCCTATTAGGAAGGACCCGCACTCCGGGCTTTTTGATCACTATTTCAAGGAGATTAGCAGGTGACCTCGTAAGAGGAGTAAAGGACCTCTGGAATCTTTCATTCCATTCGGGCTTCTTTATTTCTGCAGCCGACCTCTTTTTCTCAACCGGCTTCTTCTCCCTTTTGAAGGCAACATCAGATTTTTTGGCCACCATTGCCTCCTCCATATTGATGTAGTTTTGCACCCTGGCCAGCAGTTCATCAAACGTTTATGCAGGCTTTTTCATCAGCGAAGCAAATAAGTGTCCTGGCCTTAAACCTTCTACGAAAGAGTGTATGTTCAGAGTGGCCTCTACTTCGGGTATTTCTAGAATTGCCTCATTGAACTGAGTCATGTACTCTCTAAGACTTTCGTTGACTCATTGCTTAATTGTTGTCAGATATAATGAGTTCTTAGTAGACCTCTTAGAGCTCACGAACTGATGCAAGAAAATTTCCCGCAGGTCCTTAAATAAATGGATAGAGGATTTGGGCAGCTGCTAAAACCACTGCTGCGCAGGTACCAACAATATGGTTAAGAATACCCTGCACTTGACCCCCTCCGAGTATTGGTGCAAGAGGCACACAGGCTTTCAAACTTCATAAGGTGCTCTTCAAGATCACCCTGGCCTTTGTAATCACAGGAAACTGTCTTAATGTTTTTTGGGATGGGGTCCGTTTTTATGTCAGCTGAAAAGGGGCTGTTTTCATTAATGTGATTGTAGCAGTATTCAAATTTACTCCCCTTGCCAGTCTTAATGATAGAGGTCTCCACCACCCCTTCCTCGTGAGGGATGGGCTCATCCATGCTTTTCTTTTCGGATGCTTGGTGTGCTTTGCGCAGCTCATCCAGCTCCCTTGCCATAACCTTCATCTGTTTATGTTGCTCCTATATTTGCTTTCTGAGCATATTGGTAAGGTTTATTTCCTGCTCATTAGCATCTCCTTGAGCATCATCATCAGACGACTCACAGTCGGTGAATCCTCCGTCCTCCTGGATCTGAGGTAGTTTAGTTGCCAGGTCTTGAAGGATCTTTGGATCTTTGACCTTGTTTGTGTTTTTATATTTTTCCCTCTCTGTGGCTCCCTTTATCACCTTTCAAAGGGAGAGGATTTAGGTGGCTTGTAGGGGTAGTTAGGCTAACTCCTAAGGCCGTCAACCGCCTATCAATAGCTCCTTCGAGAGCTCCATCAATCATGCTCTTCATTTGCTAGAGCATGAGTGTTGAGAATGTCGGCTCTGCACTACCACTCCCTTGGGTGGCTGGCGTGGATCTGGGGTACGTGCTAAACCCAGGCGGAGGCGTGTCAGTCTGCTCATGATGCTAAGATCCTAGCATCTGGGCCATTTCGGAGTTCTGCTCCATGACAGGGGATTTGTAGAAGGACACAGATGATCCCCTTGTTAGCTTTATTTTTCTCAGATGCCTAATATTTTTAATTAAGCTTTTATAATAATGAGGAGGCTTCAGCCAGTAAGCTTGGAGCCCATACGCTTAGATGGGTTATCTCAATGTCTTTAGGCTCTTTTGCACTTCTCCCATTGTTTATTTTTGAGAATTTGACCAAGCTATGACATCTTCTTGAGCCTGAATCTATTGTCAGGGCTTACCATTAGCTTACCACACTTTCTTAGCCAAAATCCCTTTTTTATTTCGACCATCTAGTGAAATATCTTTACTCACTAGATGTCTGATGCAGGTTCTTTTCTCTCCGAAATTTTCCTGCGGTGGGGGGGATTTCTTGCTTTCTTTCCTCTACTGTCTAGAAAACAAGTGATGTTTCTCTGGATACTCGTGCTCCCAGAAAACAAGCGATGTTCCTCTGGATACTCGTGTTTTCTTACGGGAGTGTTCTTCCTATCTTCCTTTCTATTTTTCTTGAATTACCTATAAATTCAGAGGAAATTAGCCACCACTCGATCACCGATAAATTAACAACTATTCACGGCAAGCAATTTCATGTGGTGGTTTGAGATAGCAAAAAGGGAAAAAATCGATGTCTCGAGGGACAAATGATGGTTAACAATCTTTTAAAGAAAACATGAATATTTCTCGGGAAAATCAACGCCTTAGTCAAAATTTTCCCACAGACGGCGCCAGTTGATAGATCCGGGTTAAATATCCATCAACATGTTTAAGAGAAGAGTGTTTAATTACAAAGAATATCGAATCCTAAAATATGTAAATAGTACGCTAAACGTAATCGGAAGAGTCAATCCCTCCTCTTGGTTCTGTTTCCCGGACAAGTCCCATAGTGGGATCTGCTATTCTAGCACATATCTCGCCAGATGCCTAATAGATGTATGTACTCCCTATCACTATACAAAATCATGCTTACTGCTATACAAAATTATGCTTATGGTACATAATTGTGCTTATGGCTTATTTGGTGCTTATAAGCACAATTATGTACCATAAGCATAATTTTGTATAGCTGTAAGCATGATTATGTATAGATTTAAGCATAATTCGCACTTCTCATACTAGGATTTAAATCTATATGAACCAAACTATATATATATATATATATATATATAGGGATGAGATCTGGTAAAAAGTTGTGTTTAAATAAGAAATAAGAAGCAATATAGTCCCTAGATTATGTAAAGACGGATGGATCAGAATTAAGATAATTGATGATGGGTCAAAAAATTACTTATGGGCGTTGACTTTTTAATAAAATAAGGGTAAATTTGTAAAAATAAAAATTCATCAACCACTATATTAATATACAGGCGACAATCGTGGGATTTGGAAGGAAATAATCTATTTTTATAAAATCCAAATCTTGCGTTGGCAATGCTTACAATTTAGTGTAGAAATTATATAATCATATAAAAAAAATTAATGTTCTTTTTATTCAAATTGTGAAGAACTACAGCAGACGATGATAACTTATAATGATATGAAGTTGCATTATAATGCATTTCTTGCATTATTATAATGCACTTTACCTAACAGAAAATTTTTAAAATATGAAATTTGTTTATCTCCGGTATAAGTTGTTACTTTATAGAATAACTAATTTTTGTATTTTTATTTTTTTATGCATTTTGATTGCAATTTTATTGCATTTCTCGTTTATAAGCGACTAAGGAAAATCAAATTAAAAAACATTCATAATGCATCTTGTATCAAAATGCATTTGGTGTTATGTTCTAGTGAACTTATCATATAAAAATACATTCGTAATGCATCTTATGTCAATTTATAATGCACTCGGTGTTATATTCTAATACACTTATCATATAAAAATACGTTCGTAATGCATATTGTGTCAATTAATAATGCATTTGGTGTTATATTCTAATGCACTTATCACATAAAAATACATTCGTAAATACATCTTGTGTCAATTTATAATGCATTTGGTGTTATATTCTAATACACTTATCATATAAAAATACATTCGTAAATACATCTTATGTCAATTTATAATGCATTTGGTGCTATATTATTCTAATTCACTTATCATTACAAAGTAGCCCATGGATATTGCGTGAGCCGAAGACAAGTCATATAAATAGATTCATAATGCATTGGTTGTCTAAATAAGATGCATTCAATTTGTTATAATGATGCACCAAATTCTATAAGAAAATCTCAATATAATTGTGTTGCGGTGAACTCTCTGCTAACAATAAGGGCGAAAATGATGAAGCAACGGCATTGCTTGAACAACGGTCAATACCGGATTCAAATCTTCCCTGTTACCTTTCTTCGTTGATCATGACATGTAGGTACGTCTGGAATCGCGTCGTTGACGGCAGGGAGGACGGAGAGAACTATATTAGTTTGGTGGGGGATTTCCGATGACGGTTGAATCTGTCGCTGCCGGCCGAGTACCTCGGCAATGGGCACGCTGATTGTCAAATCACTATGGTCTCGATGGTGAATATTTAAGCCGCTGAGGCGGCCAAGGAAATCTGTGAAATTTACAGAAATATAAACAATAAAAAAGTTAAAATAATTTTTTCAATACGTTCATATGTATCCATACAATAAAGAAATCTTCAACATCCCTTAAATGAAGGAATAAAAACGGTTCAATCATTAAATAAAAGTACCATATTATCCCTCCATCACTTTTAAAAGGTAATATTTTAATTAGATATGATAAGAAATCTTAACCATAGATTCCCTAATATAAACGATCAAGATTGCTTCTCATTTCTTACGGTATGTGTATTTTGCACATGATCTCTCCTCTATATATATATATATATATATATATATATATATATATGTTGAGCTGGCAACTTCAACTACTTAATTAATAAAATAAAAATTGAAGTATATATTCCTTAATTTAAACAAATAGGATCTTTTTAATTTTCTTTTTTTCCTTTTTAGAGTCTCTATCTATTTTGGAACCTTTTCTTTCGGTTGGATTCATTGAAGCCCAATATTATAGATGGGATGGGCCCAAATTCTAAAACGTTAATGATAGTTTATCAGCCCAAACTTGAGTTGGTTAATGGTCCATCAGTTGCTCAAAATTACAACATCAGCCAACTGCACCAACCTTGATGAATTCAAGAATTTATGCAGCTGTCGCCTTAAGCCCCTTAGTAATTAATGCCAGTGAAGGTGCAATCCCACCTTAGTATGTGCTTAGGGGTTTAGCTCGTGTTTGGTTCAATTTTTTTTTTGTATGAAAAGGGAATTAAGTAATTGATTTCATTATATTTTGTTTGGTTTGAATATAGGTTATCCATTTCGAACATTTGGGGTAACCAAATTCATTACATTGTTAACTCTCAAGAAGCAGGGGAAACAAGGAGAATGGGAACCCCCCCCCTCACAAGTGACTCACTTTCTACTATTGAACCAAACACTTAATAAAAGTAATTATTATTATTACTATTTTCTTACTTGACTTGATTCTATTCTATTTCTGTTACTCAATTTGAACCAAACGAGCACTTAAACGTCATCGTTTCTCGAGCTCGCTCAAGCTTGTCATGGAGCTTCGCATACTTTTTGGATTGAGCTTTCTTCGTAAAAAGCTCGTTTTGTGTCTTGATTTAGAGGGTTAATTTCTTGAGATACTATACGATAACTTTTGTTGTTTTAATGAAAGTTTTGCCTTAGGTGAAAATAAGATATAAATGCTTTTAGTTTAAGCAAACTTAAACCTTTAATTAGAAAAACGACGTTTGATCATGACATGTTGGTGTAGACAATTTTGGTTGTCAGATTCTTTTTATTATATATATAGTGGGTAAAATTACAAAAGATATAAAGTCTTTGTAATTGAACATTTGTGGAAAAAACAAAAAATAAACAAAAATCAATGTATTTAAACTAATTAACCCTACGAATCAAAGATATTATACTCATATAACTTTATTACTTTCTTGGTCCCTTAATATGAGTTTTTTTTTTTTCCTTCATCACGGTTATTAAGACATGGAAGGAGCATATTGAAAAAACTACTCATTTGGACCACTATTTCATCTATTTTCGGAAATGATTCTATAAAAATGGAACGTGACTAAAGGAAAATAACTATAAATTAATGGCTATATCTATAACAATTAACAATATAACACCCTCATTATGTAAAGCAATCAATTGCATTAGCTATGAGTGTTTAATCTATTCAAATACGTATAACATGTGTAACAAAAATATATTATTTGAAAATGCATCAAATGATATCATTTTGGTAATTAAAGCAATAAAAAAATGAATATTTTATATATTTGGAACTAAAAAAAATACTACTCCCTCCCGTCTCATATCAATCGTCTCATTTACTTTTTACACGTAAATTAAGGAGTGACATTTGTGTAATAAATATTGGTGAGTCAATACTTTTATGTATCATGATTCATGACATGTGACAAACTAAAAAGAAAATGAGACAATTGATGTGAAACAAACTAAAAAGAAAAGTCAGACGATTGAAGTGAGACGGATGAAATATTACTTTTTTACTGAGATCTTATTAATACCCGATGTTAGCACTCAATTGAATCCTCCAATATATTTTCCTAAAACTTCTTGGAACAATACCAGAAATATATAGTCATTATTTTACTTCTAGCTATTTGTAATATTTGTATTGTGTCGAACTCGTCAAAATTGGTCGCTTTCATGCAAATAAAGTATGAATTAGTTTTACAACTATGAATTCTAATCACCATTGCTCGAATACATAAAACAAGAGGAGAGAAACCAGGATAAGTTTTCTTTTTAAATTAACAACAAAATAACACCCAATTACAAATCACACTTATCCCGTCAATAAATCTATAAGTGGGCCCATAATAGTAGAATGATAGAGTTGAATTTGTGCTTGGTCGTTCAAATTTCAATACTCTTTAGAAGAAAATTCGTTCAACGCCTAAAGAGAGAACGTAAATTCAAATTCCACCATAACATTACTGATATAAATAAATACAAGATTTAGCTGGAATTTATAATGCCAGAAACGATTAATTCACAATCTGCATTAAGGTACGCCACTGCAATCGGGGACAAAAAAGAATGAAATGATCGATTTGACAAAACTACCCTTCTGACATGACAACACAAAAAGGAATTTCAACAACTTGTCCAGTGGCAAAATGGTCAATCGCAATATCATCACGCAGTTGAAGCTGCCTACACCTTGTATGCATACGGTGTTACCGTGCGCCGTACCCACCAGATCACGGCTCACTCAGAGCCCCTTCCTAGAAATGCTTTTAAAGTACTACTACTATATATACTCTATTTAATTTAAATATATATAGTCGATAATTTTTTAAAAGCATTTATTATTAGGCCTATTAATCGGCCCTAACCGCGTGGAGAACCGAGAGATTACCGTATCGTTGATGCAGGGATGAAACGACGCCGTACCTCCGTTCTTCTCCGCGTTCCTGCAGTCTTCGCAGAAAAACTTGATCTCTTCGTTTTCCTTGAACGCCGACCACGTCGAATCGATCGCCGGGAACGAATCACCGTTCAGAAACTGCGATTTCGCGTCTCCTTCAACCCCTAACCCTCGCAACCGACCGCTCAAATCATCCGCATCCAACTGAGGAATCCGGTTGTAAAACGACGCCGGTTGACTCCTCCTCAGAAGAATCAGATGCCGCGGCGCCTGGGCTACACGCGCCGCCGGATACTGGTTCTGAAGCACGAAATCGACGAAATTGCCGCCGCTGATCATCCTCTCCCTGCGGCCCCTAGACTTCCTCGACCTCTTCAGTATGACGAGGAAGCAGCACTCCTTCTGTCGACATATCGCTCCGAAGTTGGCCTTTCCGGTGACCGGGATTCGGCGGCGATCGTCGGAGAACGGCGACTTCCGGTTCCTCTTCCGGTTGACGAGGTATATCGAAATCTGATTGGGCGAGATGCCTATCTTTTCGCCTAGCATTAGCTGAAAGGACTTGTAGTCCATGGCAGGCGTTATTCTGACGTCACCAATGTCCATCTCCCTCTCGCCGTTGAAGAACGCCACCGGAAACGGCGTGCCGCCGCCGCCGTCCACCATGGGATAAGGTTTCCGCGCCAGATTCACGCAATCGTGGGAAAGAGAGAGTAAGATAAGGAGGTTGGGAGGTGGGGGAAGAAGGGGAGGCTTTTATATACGTAAGGTACGAGTGTGGGTTTAGAGGGGATATAGGTGGAAATAAATAAAGGGGTGGGGTTGAAATAAGGAATTGAATAATTAATAGCGCAGCTTGTATGGGGCTGTGGAGTAGCTTCGGGAGGGTGCTTTGTGGTAAAGTCTTGGACTCCAAGCAAACAAATGTGGGCATCTGATCACAGAGTCAGGTCCAGCGTTTAATACTATTAATCAATTATCTTTTTTCCATCCCATTTCACACACTTTTTTTAATCTAAATGTGTATATTTTTCTTTATTAAATTAAAAAATCAAAACGTATGAATATTGGTTCAACATCTCCTTTTTCAGTCATTTCACCTTTAGAAAAACAAAAATTCCTTTCACCTTTTAATCTAAACGTGTGTAAGTTTATTTTAAATGTGTATATATACATTTGTTGTGCTTTATTTATTTTTTATTTTTTTTATTTCTATAATCATAATATTCGGCTCAACATCTCTTATTATTACGGGTGTACACGGTCCGGTTTGGTGCGGTTTGATGTTTAAACCAAACCAAACAATGAAATACGGTTTGGTAATTTTTTAAAACCAAACCGAACCATACTAACACTAAAATCAACCCAAACCAAACCATATTAATGAGGCTTGGTGCGGTTCGGTTTGTGGTTTTTAAATATTTTCCATCTGCTTCTTTTTTATTTAAAATATGTTTGTACTTAAATTTCAAATAGTAAAATAAAATATAATGTTTTATGAAATCAAAATTGACAATAAAAAAAGGTTCATTACACAACGAAAATCATGAACTACAATCTAACATTTACACAAAAGTAAAAAATTAAGAATTTAACTAAAATTTAGAAAATATATGTAATAGCGTAAAAAGAGAACCTCTAAATAGTTGTAACTTGGAAGTACTATTCTATATATAAAAAAATAGATTAAATTGTATTAGCTTATTTATTTTAATTAATATTTTTCAACATTCAATGGTGGTAGAATAAAGACAATGTAATATGTCAAAAATAATAATTAATACTAATATTTATTATCATTATATTATGGTTTTACGGTTTACGGTTTGGTTTGGTTTACATATTTATAAAAACCAAACCTAAACCGTAAACCATAATTTTTAAAAATAAATAACCAAACCATAATTTTTCAAACCATAAACCAAACCAAACCATATAATACAGTTTGGTCTGATTTGATTTACGATTTTAACCAAACTGTGAACACCCCTACTTATTATATCTCACTTCAACTTTTTAAAGCATGTATTCCGTATATATTATCATGTGAGGGAGGTGTAAATAAAAGTTGTCTCATAATAACTATTCCATCCATCTTATTAATAACAAATCAATTTTCATATTAAGTCGTGTCATTTATTATGAGCCATTACCCGATATCGAAATATTATGATTCAATTAGTTAAACAATAATGTCTTAATCTGCCTCCCAAAACTAATCCTAATCACCTCCATTTCAACCTCCTCTCTCTCTCTACACGAATTCTTCTCCATGTCTACCTCCAGTGACGGAGCTAGAATTTTAGATCGAAGGATGCTAAAATCAAATTTTTTATATAGATAAAGGTGCTAGGACTAAAATAAAATCTAAAATTAAATTTTTTTAGTATAAAAATACTGTGTACTGTATTATTTTGGCGGAGGTGCTAGTGCTCCCTCTAGCACCCTTCTACCTCTGCCACTGTCTACCTCTCGTCCATGACATCGGCCCCCCTTCTCCAACATCGACGATGCTAAAACTTCGACTTAGCCAGCTACCATGAGCGCCACTCCCTCCTCATCGACGAGCTCTTCCACGATGGCTAAATCAAGCCCCTCAAGCCATCGGCCCGTCTAGTGTTCCTCCGCTCTCGACTTGCCATTGCCCGAATGGCCATCAACTCGACACCGCCCTAATCGCCTTAATCGCGCTAGACTCTCCTATGCGCAAATCATCTGAATCGCTCCTGGTTGGCCTCTGCTCTCGACTCACCGAGCCTTCTTCCCTCGCCACCATAATCAGAAGTCGGCCCATTTGCTGCCGCCATAGAAAAAACAAGGAGACACAATAGTAGCAACGCCGACAGAGGAGGGAAAAAAAAAAAAAAAAACCTTTATTTTAATTAAAAGACTAGTATAAATTAATTCATTTAAGCACGACCCACTACTAATCAACTCTTCCTAAATTATCGTGTCAAAATTATCAGGTTCATTATGAACAGGATGGAGGGAGTGTAAACTAATCTGATTCTTTTTTCTTTCTTTTTTTCCAAAATTTAACATTAAGGGTGTGTTCTTTTAGATAAAAAAAAAATGAAATGAAGGGATAGTAAAAGGATGTAAAAATTTATCTAATAGTATGGTCTACCACTTCTTTCATCATATTCTAAGGAGGAAAAAAAGGCTTAATATGTGAAAAAATATTATCACTCCATTGGAGTGAAAATATGAAAAATGACTGTCCAAGAAAATTTTTCCCTCATTTTCAAGAAAAATTATTCATTATGGAGAATAAATAAAAATGAGGGATAATGATAGAAAAAAAAATATTTTCCCTCTTTTTTTTATCAAAGAGGATGCATCCTATATGTAAAAGGATCCGCCACAGATGACTCATACATTAAATTTTAATTGCATAAATAGAAGTAATATGTACACTAAATTTAAATAAATTGTAAGTAATACATACAAATAAACATTATCATAGAAAACATATACGCATAGTATGTGTTTAAACTTTAAAATAAGAGAAGTTGTGCGTATATATGACACGTGTATGTGTGTGTGTTTGCTTATTTATGTGACTACATATATGTTACAATTAGAACATAAAGTCGTAATTAAGTATCAATGTAATAAAGAATACTAATAGCAATTTACAGTCATAAATATATACTACTATGACTATCATACATAAATGCTACATTCTGAAATGTAAATTCACGAAAGACCACTGACATATGCCACATTTAATGCAATCATATGAAAATTTTATGTATCTACCCAGCCACACAACATTCTTTATAATAATATTTGTGCGTAAAGTTTTGCAACACTAAGGCTCCGTTTTGTAGGTAAGATGAAGCAAGATGAAGACAAGATGAGATGAGTCATCTCCCTTCATCCGGCGTTTGGTAGCATTTTACAAAAAGTGAAAAGCCCGAACATCATCTACCCGGCCCGTTGCTATTTACTGTTTTTCCCACTTGACTCAACTCTCCAAAATGGTGAGTTGAAGGGAGATGACCCTCTCTTCTCACTTTGTAATAATAATAATAATAATAATAATAATAATAATAATAATAATAATAATAGGACTCAATAATATTTTAATAATGTAGATTGCAGTTGTTGTTAAATAATAATAATATTAATAATATTTTATAGATATTGTCGGTTATAATTATATAATTAATAAATAAATATGACTCAATAATAATAACAATAATATTATTAATAATAATTCATTATTATTGTTATTATTATTAAAAAAAAAATTATCTCACTTTGAAAGATTTGCTACCAAACAACATATGATTCATTCATCTTGAATACTATTCATATGACTCATCTAGAGATGAGTCATCTAGAGATGACTTAAAAAATGTACCAAACACTGCCTAAGTATATTAGAGTTTTGCAGCAAGAAAAATGAAGAGAGAAACCCAGAAATTCATCTTGCAAGAAAAGTTTGCAACATTCTACTTTTACTTACATGAAGCTAGCTATTTAAAACTACCAAACAAAAGGTGTTGAGCTGGCAAATGAAAATAAACTAAAGCTAAGAATAAAACGTGAAAAACAAATAACACGACTCTATCCCTCAACTCATGCAACTTCATTCTTCAAGCATTTCTTCCCCGACTTTCCTTGAGCAGCAACTGAACATGGTTTATACTCTCCCTCAAGATGGGCATGGATGTTTCGAAGGCCCATCTTATCAACAAGTCGATTAAGGGATGGAAGAGGTAAAAGCCTTGGTGAATATATCGGCAAGCTGTAGAGTAGCAGATATGTGCATAGGTTTTATCAACCCTTTGAGATAGCGTTCTCGAATGGTGTGGCAGTCGATATCTATATGCTTCGTTCTTTCATGACCGCAGCTTTGTTGTCACAGAACATAGGAACAGGTTTGGTGCGTTTTATTCCAAAATCAGTCAAGAGAACATCAATCTATACAACTTCACAAGCTGCTTGAGCCATGGATCTATATTCTGTTTCAACAGATGGATACTGTGTTTTGCTTTTTAAATCTCCACGAGATAATAAAATCTCCTAAAAACAAGCAAAACCCAGAAATCGAGCGTCGGGTATCAGAACATGATCCCCAGTCGGCATTAGCAAATACACTAGGATCAAGTGAGGAAGAGCTAGAGTCAAACAAACCTTTACCAACTGTGCCCTTGAGATATTTAAGAACTCGGTGAGCTGCAAGGATGTGATGCTCATGTGGGGAAGCTCAACCTATTGACAACATAACTTATAGCTGGGCATGTGATGCACAATCATAACAATCTTCCAATGAGTCTCCTATAAGATTTCTTATCCTGAAGAGAGGAGCTTCCTTCCTGTTGTAAATGAGTATGAGAATCCATAGGAATAGAGCTAGGCTTACATCCAGTCAAACCTGCATCAGATAGAAGATCTAAAGTACACTTTCTTTGGCAAATTGATACGCCTTCTGAGTTTCTAGCTATCTCCAGACCAATAAAGTATTTAGGAAAACCTAAATCTTTTTACAGAAAGTGCTTTCCAAGATATGCCTTGAAAGTCTTGACTAGAGCAATCATTGTTGCTGGCAATGAGCATGTCATCCAAATAGATGATAATAAACACCCTTTTCTATCTTGTAATAGTATGTATTATCCGCAGCTGACATATGCAATCCAAAACCAATCAGTACAGAAGAGAATTTGAGAAACCATTGCCTAGATACCTGTCTAAGGCCATACAAAGATTTGTTCAGCTTGCATACAAGATTGGTCTTCTCCCCCTCACTTAATAAACCCTTTGAAACTTCCATG
The DNA here is from genome assembly GCA_001642375.2 of Mentha longifolia. NCBI lineage: Eukaryota > Viridiplantae > Streptophyta > Magnoliopsida > Lamiales > Lamiaceae > Mentha > Mentha longifolia. The sequence continues at coordinate 20,867,398 of CM038111.1, forward strand.
TAAATATCCTCAGATAGATCTCCATGTAGGAAAGCATTATTAATGTCCAAATGGAAGAGAAAATAACCTTTTGCAGCAGCAACTGCCAACATGAATTTTACAGACCAATCTATCAACTGGAGAAAAAGTATCCAAAAAATGCACACATTCCCATTGTGTGTATCCCTTGGCTACCAGCCTTGCTTTGTACTTGTCAACACTGCCATCAGATAAGAATTTTACCCTATAAATCCATTTGCACCCAATGGCCTTCGTACCAGCAGGGAGATGCATGAGATACCAAGTGTTGTTTTTGTGCAAAGCAAGCAACTCATCTTTCATGGCTTGTTGCCACTCCAGAAAAATAACTGCATGTGCATGTGTATGGCTCAGGAACAACAATAATGTAAGCTATGAGGAAGCATAAGAAGGGGAGAGATTATTGAATGACAAGTAGTGGTTAAGAGGATAAGAACATGATGTTTGGACAGCCCCACAGACACAGTCATTAAGATATGCAAGTCGTTTAATAAGGCACCTAGAAGTGGAGGTGGGAAGTGGTGTAGAGACCATAGGTGGTAAATAAGGAGAGGGAATGGAGAGATCAGTAGATGATGGAGAAATGGTAGAAGCTGGGGAATGTAGAGGGAAATCTAGACCATGAAAAAGATTATGTTCCTTGAAAGGAAAGGTGTCTTCATGGAAAACCACAACCCTACTTATGAACACTCTATTAGTATTGAGTTCAAGCAGTTTGTACCCTTTGTAGCCTTGTGGATATCCAAGAAAAACACACTTTGAAGTTCTAGGAGAAAACTTATGTCTGTCTCTAGTGAGGGTGGAAACAAAGCAAAGACAGCCAAAAAATCTTAAGATGAGAGTAAGAAGGTGGTTTACCAAATAAGGCCTCAAAAGGAGTTTTGGAAGGTTGGTTCAAAACAGATGAGGGTGTTCTATTTATGAGGTAGGAGGCTGTTAAGACATAGTCTCCCAGTACTCAAGTGGCAAATGAGATTGGAAGTACAGACTCATAGCAACATTTAACAAATGCCGATGTTTTCTTTCAACTAGAGAGTTTTGTTGTGGTCTCTCAATACATGAATGATGTACTATGGTTCCAAATTGGTTATATAAGGATGGTGGAATTCTGAACCATTGTCACATCTAATGGATTTTATGTTTTTGCTAAACTGAGTTTTAACTTGAGTGAAAAATTGAGTTAAAACCTGACCAACTTCTCCTTTTGAAATAAGTAAATAAGTCCACACAAACCTAGAGCAATCATCAACAATAGTTAAAAAAAAATTGTGACCTCCAATAGTAATAGGGGAAAAAGGCCCCCAGACATCACAATGAATGAGATAAAAAATGGAAGATGAAATGTTATGTAACGACCCGTAAAATCGAAATAGGATTAATAAAATTTTCTAATAATATTAGACTAATTTCCTTAGTCTAGTTAATACCTTAGAAGCCTAATAAAAGAAACTAGATATTTTTCGGACTTGTTTTGCAAAAGATTCCTTTTTATTTATCTTCGTTCGACTTCCAAAAATTTCTAAAAATATTTCTACCATTTTTCTCGAGTCTTTTAAAACATCAAAGTATCGAGTAAATTATTTCAAACCCGTCGCCGTTTTTATTTTTAAAAACGGAATTCATTTGTATTTTGAGTATTGTATTATTCGGGAATCGAAGACACTACCGGAACAAAACCAACACTCTATTTCTCTCCCTCTCTTCTCGCGATCGATCTACTCTCTCTCTCGTGTCTCTCTCTCGATCAACCTTAGTCCCCAAGAAAGCCCCCACTTGCCAAAGTCCACCCCAAGTCAAACCCCCCAATAATGTATTATCATATAGTATATACTATATTATATATTATATACATAGCCTCCTTATCATCTAAGGGTGGTTCCAATTATAAACCCACAGTTTCAGCTTCCAAATTGTCACATCAGCTTTGGAACACAACTATTTTTCTCTCTATTATTTCCTCTAACAATAAACTCAGTTTCTTACTTATTATAGGTCCCATTATAATATTCAATCATTTTAAATATTCTTATCATTATATGTTTTCAATAAATATTATTTACATTATTATTTAGATATTATTTACTTTAAAACACTTTAAAAATAAAATTCATATTATATGTAATAAAATTCATTTTAAAAAGCCAAAATCACTGTAAATAACACTACACATGTCGGTCACCATAGGAAAAAATATGTGAATTTAAAGTACATATAAAGGAAGTGAAAAAGAAAGTGAAAAATTTATACATCAACCAAAAAATTATAAATATAAAACTTGTTATTAGCAAAAAAACTAGTTACGTAAAAATTACAAATATAAAACTAGTTATTAGCAAATATAAAAGTAGTATGTTATTACAAATATAAAACTAGTAATGTGCAAAAATAAGTAAAACTCAAATTTAGGCATCATTGGCATTATATTATTCCCATATATAAAAAAAAAAGAAAAAGAAAAAAAAGAAGCCAAATAATAAACAAGAAAAGAAATGAAACGAAACGAAACGAAAAGAAATGAAATGAAAAAAGAAGAAATGAAGAGAATCACGACAAAAAAATAAGAAAAGAAAAAAATAAAAAAAGAATAAAAATAAAAAAGCACTCCATGAGCCCAGTTAAAAACTAACTTCACTCATGCATCCAATTTCTTTTCTAAACTTTGGAAACTAGTTTTTACTTTCTCCAATAGCAGTTTCACTTTTGGAAACTAGAAAAAACAACCATTTGGAGGCATCCTAAGACATAGCCCCCATCTCGTTCAAGATACATAGCCCCCACATTTGTTTATAATATAAACATTCCCCCTAAGCCTATAGCCGCCCACCCTGCTAGATAACCCCAATTCCCCAGACATTCTTTGTCTCCTCCCCTCATCATCATGTCATCATCATCTCCAAGTGGGAGATAGCCCCCCTTCATCCTCTTCTTCGACTTCTTCTTCTTCATCAACTTCTCCGCCTTCCCCTCTATAAAAACAAGCCCCTTCTCCCCTTCCAAACTCGCCCCTCATCATCTTCTTCTCCCTCTAGCTCCCTCACGACAGCAGCCCCTCCGTCCCCCTCTTCATCATCTCCATCGCTACCATCATCGCCGAAACACCGACCACCATCATCACCATCTTCGAACTTCTTCTTCTTTTCCTTCACCGCCGAACACCCCAACCATCCCAAACACTTCCCATCTCTCGTATATATCTCCTATCTTAGCTTAAAAACACATAGCAATCGCCGAAGCCAAGCTCGAAGTAGTTCGAAGTCTAGCTAGGAGGATCAAGCTCAAGGTATACGTCGGAATCCATGGCAGCCGCCGCCGCTGACCCTCTCCACCACCTCCATTTTGAGTCTAGTTAGTGTCCACGCGTTCATGGTCTTGCATGCATCATTATTATGAAGTTTATTTGTATGCTTACGTGATTTTATTTTAATTTTCGAAAGAGCATGATCAATTTATGCTTAAACTTCTCCGTTTCTAAAACCGTTTATTGTTTTGAGTTCACGTCGAAGCTACGATCATTTTTCCCTTCTACCGCTTTTTGATTCGGCGCCTCAAAAGCTATCAAAACTTGACTTTTTGCAAAAAACCCTTATTTTCCTATTTTTTGAAATGTGCCGTCGCCGACTTCTTCTTAAAAATTAAATGATGTCCTATTTCTTCATTCCCCACCTTGCATGGCTAGAATAGATAGTTGTTTAAGTTCGAGTATACCAAAATAAGAAAGTGAAAATACCTTACTGTCCTATAAATTGTTGTAGGAATATTACCTAAGGAATCTTAAACGAGAGTATTTCGGTAAAGGTGGGCGATTCTTCATTCTAAATATGTACTATTCTCGAGCTAGTAAGCTCATTTTCTTCGCAGGCTTGATATTCAAAAAAGCACTTGTTTTATCTTTAAATTGGCATTCGATGTTTAACGCTCTTATCATGATCAGACCGTTCGTTTAGATCTTACACATCTTCCGTTCGGTTAGCACGCGCCGGGTGCGAGGGTTGGGGTTTACCTCCCTCGTACCTAATGAGAGAGGTGGTTCTCGCCTCGGTAGATGGGTTTAACAACATATGCTAAGCGAGTTTGCTGTCAGACCCGGAGTGTCGTTGGGCTATAAAACCCGGAAAAGATCGACCGTGTTATTTGTCATGGGCCAGAAGGCCCATAAAAGATCGACCATTTTTATTATCGATGGGACAAGAGCCCGTGAAGTCGATATAATTATTTTTTTAAGAGTAACAATGAATGTCCAGTCGGTGCCGAATTTTTTTGAGCAGTTGCTTGACTACTTCCTTCTTTTTTCCCTACTCTTTTTCCCGAATTTTGCTTTCTTTTGCAGTGCAATATATCCCCACTGAGTGCAAATGGTTTGTACTTAGCCCTTGTGAAACTTCCCACTTGTAGTATCCCGTAAAAGAAAAAATTCTTGTTTTGTAGAATTTGAATCGGAGCTGGAGGCGTGATCGAGGTTCGAGAGAAGAGAGAGGACGACGAGGAGATGCTGACGAGGCAATGGACTTTTGGTTACGTATTATTCTTCGAATTTATATTCGATAAACTCTTATTCTTCTACGTCAACCCTTTTCGATGTAACTTATTACCTCCTTATTTAATAAAATACTCTCAAGATAACAAGCTTTAATAATTAATAACTCAAGACTTATTCGATACGTTTCGTCTTTTACTTATCTCGTACACTTCCGCTATTCATTTCGTTGATATTTATGCACGCTATTTATATACATATACTTATAATATTGCATGCCTTATTTATATTATCATATGATGAACTTGTACTATCAAATATTACACATGCACTATCACATGCTAAACTCGTACTATCATATACTATAATTATACTATCAAATGCTATACTTGTACCATCACATGCTATACTTATACTTATAATTTCTATATCACTTCCGCTATTCTCTTATTTATTCAAATCTTTTAAATACTTGTCCTTTCCAGAAATTATGTTTATAACTTATATATTTTCGAAAATACACTATCACACACTTATATATGTCTACATGTTTTTATACATATATATACTTATATTTTCGAAAATGCATAACTCCAATACTTTTAACACTTTGAGCACAACTGTAGTGCGGTCTGATCCGTCTCGGTTATTAATTTCGGTACTTACTTTATGTTCGACTGTAGTGCGGTGTGGTCCGCCACGGTCTTTATCTCTTTATTTATAAGCTTTGGACTTAATTAAAACTCGTAAAAAAATTGGCTAAGTGTTAAGAGGCTTTCGGTATTACTACGAAGGTATCCTGGGTGAATAATGGTGCTGCTCGTTCATTTCGAGTTAGTATCACTGGATTTGACTTAATTAACTCTGAAAACCCCTTCATTATCGTTTCTACCCTACCCCATTCGCATCTCGATTCTACTAATTTAGATCATGAAAATCGGGATGTGACATGTTATCAGAATGAGGAAAAGGTAAACGTTTTTGCTTTGAAAGAGGACAATGTCATAGCATTTTACACCAACATTCTTGAGAGAAAGATAAGAAGAAAGAAGCTTAAGCTTGTCTGGTCCTAGATGACCAAGTCTAGAGTGTCACAATCCTGGACTAACAACAGCAGAAACAGCTGGAAAAGACTACACTATTACATGGTTTGGAAGTGTCATAAAGGTTTCCAACTCTTCTACCCACCCCAATCTGTGTTTCCCTTGAAGCATCCTGAATAGAACAGCCAGTATGAGAGAAGGAGACAGAACAAGTACCAGAAGAGGTGAGAGAACTAATGGAAACAAGGTTATAAGCAAAAGAAGGAACATATAATATTGAACTAAGAATGAGAGTAGGTGTTAACTGCACTGTACCTACACTATGGATTGCAACCTGTTGTGTGTTAGGTAGAGTGATGAAAGCATTTTTTAAAGGCACAAGGTCCTTAAACAAACTAGAAGAACAATATACATGATGTGTAGCACTAGTATCAGGCAACCAAACATTTGTAGTTTTAGTGAAAGAGGCAACAAAGGGAGTGAGACTAAACATACCACCAAAAAGGGTCCAAAATCATTGGAAAATGTGCTGGAAGCAGCACTCTGAGCAACATCACCAACAAGAGTTTGCCCTTGAATTTGATTTTGAAGGAATAAGATAAGTTGGTGACACTGATCAGCTGAGAGGTTGGTTGTAGGAGGAGCAGGAACAGATGGTTGAGTGGGAACATATTGATTTATAGGTGAAGAAACAAGAAGTGGATTATGTTGAGTAGACATATTACCACTGTCATGAGTAACACTATGCACAAACCTTTGCAAACCAGAATCAGCATGAAAACCACGGCCAAATCTAGGAGTATATCCATGCAATTGATAACATTTATCCACAGTGTGATTAGTCCTATTGCAATGTGTACAAAACAGCCTATCATTCATCTTATTTCCAAAGTTAGATGCAGCATTAATCATCATGTTTGGGGACTCACTAACAGGAAAAACAAGTGGAACTGAATCTGAGATATTTCCAATACTTCTCTGCCTTTCTTCTTGAATGACTAGAGAAAATTTTAAAAATAGTAGGAAATGTATCTAAACTAAGAAACTTAGTTCGGAGCTGAGCATAGGAGTCATTCAATCCCATTAAAAAATGAACAGCAAAATCTCTTTGCTTAAAATCCTTCCAAAGTTGAGAACTATCACACTGACAACCGTTGCATTTACACCAGCCTTTCGGTTGTGTATCCATAAATTCATCCCAAACAATACGAAGATTGATACAATAAGTTTTCACATCCGACGCACCTTGCCTTAAACTGAATAGTTTCTGTTTGAGTTCAAATATTCGAGCAGTATTACCTTGAGAGAATCGATCACTGAGATCTGTCCAGATTTGAGCTGCAGAATCCAAATACATCAAGCTAGATTTGATAGCTGAAACTGTGGAATTTCTGAGCCACGATACCACCATGCCATTATAGAGTTCCCAAATTGCATAATTCTGATTTCTTGGGTTAGCTGGTCTCTGTGTAGATCCATCAATGAAACCGAGTTTATTCTTTGCGAGGAGAGCCGTGCGCATATATCTGCTCCAGTTGATATAGTTTTTACCATTTAATAGATTTGTAACTAAGATAGCACCTGGGTTATCAATTGGGTGTAGAAAGAGAGGATTAATGGGATTTGAAGGATCATCTGCTCCAGGAGGAACGAAGAATGGAGGTTTATTGTTGTTGTTGGGTGGACGAACCATGATGAACAAGAAAAAATAGAGATGAACAGAGAGAAGCTTTGTTTGCTCTTGATACCATATTAGAGTTTTGCAGCGAGAAAAATGAAGAGAAAAACCCAGAAATTCATCTTGCAAGAAAAGTTTTCAACATTCTTTTACGTACATGAAGCTAGCTATTTAAAGCTACCAAACACAAGGTGCTGAGCTGGCAAAAGAAAATAAACTAAAGCTAAGAATAAAAACGTGAAAAACAAATAACACGACTCTATCCCTCAACTCATGCAACTTCATTCTTCATGCATTTCTTCCCTGACTTTCCTTGAGCAGCAACTGAACATGGTTTATAAAGTACTCACCCAAATGAAAAAAATGAGAACGGAAAGCATAAGGAATATAATTATAACCGAACTTTGTTTGATGGTTAGTTATTTTTCCTCTTTCTAAAATATTCATGATTTTGAGGCATAATGTATTAAACGTAATGTGGATATTTTTGTAATTTTACAATAATTTTAAATTTCATTTAATTTTGAATTTTATAGAAATTTATGGATAGACATTAATACTCTCTATCTATATTAGGATAAAGATTACAATATCTAATTTGTTAACTAATTATTTCCATGTTTAGCATATATTTAAATCCAATTTAATTTGTTCCATAATTATATCCATGATCCATAATGATATGAGCATCCAGCAGGAAAACAACAATTCTAATACTGGACCATTAGTTGGGCCGCACGAAAGGAAATTGGTTAAGCGGGCCATCGTCAAGCCCCAAACAGAACCGAAGACCACCTACTAGTTGTTAGGATGTCAAATAGGTTAGAGTTAACATGTGTCCGTGCGCCGAAGAACCGCGCGGGGCTAGGGCGTAGGCACCTGCATGGGTGCTTCAAAAAGGGAGTGTGGTCGCGCGCTGCCCTTGCCAAGTTCTCCTTGCGCGCGCAGGCAAGCCGCGCGCCCAGGGGCGGATCCAAAAAAATTGCTCGGTAGGAGTTGAGATTTTTAAATTTTCAACGTCGACATAACAGTCTTAAAATTCAACTCATTGGTAGGGGCTTTAGCATAAAAAATCATTAAAACTATTAATAATTTTATAAAATTTTAAGTAGAAAATAGATTTATTTTTTTTTTGGAGTGGGGGCTTAAGCCCCTTGTGGCTTGTAGCTTCCTCCAGATTTTTGACTTTTTGTAATTAAAAAAATACATATAATTGAACTATAGTTGAGTTAAGCGCACTGCATTCCTGATTCGCAGAGTACATATTACTTTTGACGTTCTTTTTTCTGAAAGTTTATTTAAATACTTGTAAATTCGCACGTAATGCATAATATTTTGTTGAATGCATAAATACTCGTAAATCCGGAAGAATGCATAATATTACTTGTAAATTCACGTGAATGATAACATTTTGTTGGTTAAACGAAAAAACTTTCAAATACTCGTAATTTTTAGCCGGAAATTTTATAAACAAATGGTATTATTTGGCTAGCATTTTAGATGAGGCATCTAAATATTTAATGAATCTCTTTTGATGCGTTTAGTATATACATTTGAGAAAAATGAATGATAGCTAGATTTTATTAAGGATTAACATTCTCTAAACTAAAATCAACCCAACTGGCAAATTTTAAAATCCGGTGAGTGACTTCGTCTTGGTGATTTCGGATGCAATGGAATGATATTCTATCAAAAGAAGAGGCAATTAATGTGTAGGGGGTTGAGCCTAATTCACGATCACCCTAAGCAAGTAGAGTTAAAACATAAGTTGTGAAGTTAACTAGTTAAGTGTGGTCCATTTGCAAATCCATTGATGCCAAGTTCTTAGGATAGTTTCTTTTGTTTGCTTGTTTATTGTTTATTTATTTGTTTTAGTAGTTAATCACCTCAAACTAAATCCGTTAGCTTAGATAAATTCGAATGACTTAGTAAAGGTACTCACAAATCTATCGAATTAGTCTCCGTGAAAATGACATTGCTTATTGATCGATCTTATTTTGGCAAGATAGTTAATGCACGAAAATTGGGATTTAACGAACACGAAAGTAAACGGAACACAAAGGGGTTTACGTGGTTCGATCTATCGGAATAGATCTACGTCCACGGGCGGAAAGAGTATAGATCTTTATTGCTTGTATGAGTAGTGATTACAAGATTGTTCTCCCCTCTCAACCTATTCTAAACCACTATTTATAAGTGTTTACATACGGAATTCGACTAGGATTATAAGTCTTTTCCTATTAGGACCCTTTGGCTTGATCTCCTCCTTTACTGGATAAACACCGAGCTTCTATATCTCTTATGGAGCTTGAATTGTAGTCGATGTAGGAGTTGCCTTGGTGTAGAGATTCCTTTGAGGTGGGCCAAAGTGGATTCGGCCTAGGTGGGCTGTTTGGGCCGAGCCAAGTAAGGCTCTTAAGTGGGCCGAGCTGCATAGGCCGAGCTTGACAGTCGGAGCCCAATTATATTGGGCTCGATGCTTGGGTCTAGTGGCTAGGCCATATCCTATCACATCCCCCCCCAAAAAGATATGGAAGTGAGGGTGTGAGCTGGGGTAGAAAGGTGAAGCCTGAGTAGTGAAAGTTACATTGCCCCTTCGGAAATTGGATTTCGACGAAGTCGGAATGCTGGCCACCTCGTTAAAACGAGGTGGTTATAAAATTTACATTGCCCCTTCGGAAATTGGATTTTGACAAAGTCGGAATGCTTGCCACCTCGTTAAAACGAGGTGGTTATAAAATGTACATTGCCCCTTCGAAAATTGGATTTCGACGAAGTCAGAATGCTGGCCACCTCGTTAAAACGAGGTGGTTATAAAATTTACATTGCCCCTTCGGAAATTGGATTTCGACGAAGTCGGAATGCTTGCCACCTCGTTAAGACGAGGTGGAATTGGAATTCACATTGCCCCTTCAGAAATAAAATTTCGACGAAGTCGGAATGCTTGCCACCTCGTTAAATCGAGGTGGTTATAAAATTTACATTGCCCCTTCGGAAATTGGATTTCGACGAAGTCGGAATGCTTGCCACCTCGTTAAGACGAGGTGGAATTGGAATTCACATTGCCCCTTCGGAAATTGGATTTCGACGAAGTCGGAATGTGAACCGTCTCATTAGGATGAGGTCTAACACGTGATGTGTCAGTTGCATTTAATGCACCGTTTGGGGTCCCGATAAAGTAGGCGGAAAGTTACTAAAACTTTTTTTCAGACGCCACAATCAACATTTTTGAAATTTGGAACCCTAAAAATTTTCGGCAATTCATCTTCTTCCTTCACGCTTGCAGTGTTGCCGTCAGTGTTACACCAGAATCCAGTGACCCATACGTTGTCATCACAGCCTTCCATTGCTTAAAAAGTAAGTCCATGGCTTCCTCTTCTTTTATGCACGAGTCTAGCGGTAGTGGTAGTCAGAATTCGGGCGACAGGTCTATGTCGCCGCCGGTATTTCATTTGCCGGAAAATATAGAGGTAGATGTATATACTGTAGAGTCGGACATTCCGTCGAATTGTAGGGTAGTTTTCACTTCTCCCCGTGATTCGGTCGGAACAGTGTCAAAATTTTCTTCAACCCTAGATTCCTCTGCAATTTTGAAAATTGCAAAAAATTATTTATTTCCTGATTGGATAGAGATGTTAGTACCTCGGCCGGAGGATAGGGCGTCCAACCTTCCGGTTGGCTTCGTAACTATCTACGAAGATTGCTTATGCCATGGTCTTCGTCTTCCCCTCCCTCCTATTTTTGCCGATCTTCTTCGGAAGTTCGGCATTCCTCTAGCGCAAATAACGCCGAACTCATTTAGGCAGCTTACTACTTTAGGCATACTTAGTAGTCGTCACGGGGTCAGCCTGTCAGTAGAGCTGATCCTGAAATATTTTCAATTTAATTCCTACAATGGGTGGTATTATCTGTCACCCCGTCTTGGCTTTCGAGTGAAGACGAAGTCAAAAATCCAGAACTGGCAGTCGAAGTTCTTCTTCTGTCGGTTTGGTGAGGTCCTACATTTCATCTGGAATGTGGGTAAATTGAGGAACCAAGGCACCGAAGAAAAGTTCGGTGTGCTTGATGAAGTGTTGACTAGCCTCGTTGATGAAGAATTCACTGAGGCCGATCTTGCTATGGTGGGGCTGAGCCCTTATGATCCAGACTCCATGGTTGAGCCGGTGAAGGGTGAGGCTCCACTTGGTCCGTTTCTTTGTTTTATGTGTTCTGTTTCATTGTGATGAGGTTCTGACTGTTTTTCTACAGTGAAACTTCTTGGTAAGAAGAGGGCAAGGTCGAGTACTACTGAAAAGTCAGCATCCGAGGTTTCTTCGGAACGAACAGAGAGCGGACTAGGTTCCTCACCAATGGGGTCCCCTCCGGAGCGACCTCTCGTTCGAAAAACAAAACAGCAGAAGTCGGTTGTTGCTGTTCCGACTGGAGAGGAGGATTGCACAGTTACTGCAGTCCGGTTATCTGGCGGTGTTGGACGCCAGGGTTTTGGAGAACTGGTGAATCAGCCTCGGCCATTTCCCGAGGTAGTATCACACTTACAGATGTACTTCGGCATTTCATTATTATATATTTTTCAACGCTAATGTGTGTTTATATAGGGTGCCAAGGACATGGTGGCGAGGCTGAGCGACCTTACCTCGGAATTAAGCAGTTTCCTGACCGCTGGGGTCGACCGCTTCAACAAGGTGGTCCGAGTTCAGCGCGATCTAGAGAATGAGAAGGGCGGCCTCGTCAACCGATTGGCATTGGCCGAAGCTAGGGTGTCGGCAGAACGGGCTGCAGTGGAATCGGCAAAGGACGCTGCTGAGTCAGCGAAGAGAGAGGCGGCCATGTGGAAGGCCGAGGCAGAGGCAGCGAAGCGACAGGAGGCCGAGGCGGTAGCCATGCAGGGGTCGCTGCTTCGGTCTTATACGAAGAGGCTCTTCCGCTCTGAAAGATTCTCGGAGCTGGCCGGGCAGGTCGCCACCATCTTAAACACTCGTGCAGTTAGCGACGTTATCGACAACATCGCTTCTGATATTCCGAACTTGGACAAGGCCAAGTACGGATATCAGGAGATGTCAGATGCGGCTGTCAACCGCGCGTATGCTGAGGCGCTGGTGGAAGGCCTCAAAAGCATTCCCGTGCTGGACAGCTTAGCCTCGTCGTCTACTGTGTTGACTGCCGAGGTGGTGGAGGGATGGCCAGTTGACAGGGATGAGGAGTTGGAAGGGCTGATTGCCGACCTCAACCGTACTGCCGAGCCCGGGGCTGACGATGCTGGCCGAGGCAGAGAGGATGCCGAGGAGGAAGGCGATGCTGACGGAAGCCAGGCCCCTAGGCAGAATGAGGAGAATGCCGAAGTGGTCAGTTGATCACCTCTATACATTCTCTCTTCTCTTTTTTGTTTTTTTTTTTTTTTTTTTTTTTTTTGTAAGGCTTTTGTACTGCGGCATCGGTAGGATGTCGCTTGACTTTCGCCTTTGTGGCATAATAAAATTTCAACATTTAATTGAAACTTTTTTTCTTTGCGTTGTAGTCTTCCCCCACTATTTTTGATGCATCCCCGTACATAGCTCAAATCAACAACTTATTACGGGCTCTTGAAGCTAAGGATGTCGAAGCTCTTCGTTTGAGAGACCAAGCTAACCATATCCAGGACGAGGCCTGTGAGACTTAGAGCCGCTCAAATAAAAAATGACGAGCTTCAAGCTCGGCTCTTAGAGCTTGGAGATAAGTATGATGCCATGAAGGAAGAATCTATAAGGATCGCCGAGGAGCATGCTGAATACGAGGCCATTGTCCGCCGAAACGGCAGGAAAACCATTGCCGAAGATGATGCAAAGGTAACAGAAATCGCAGCCCGGTGTAAGGATTACCATGAAAGATACGGGGCGGACTCCTGGCAACTCAAAGATCAGATGGTTGAGCTGAAGCGAATAGCTAGTATGTACGATGTGATTCTAGCTCGGCGTCCGAAGTTGGCTGCTCGACTGGGAAAGGACTCTCATCCTCCAAGTTCATCCACTACCACTGATCCCTCGAGATCGTCGACTCCCGCGGATCGATCAGACATGAGATATACGCGGCATTCTAAAGAGATTTATGAACAAGAACGGCAAAGATTGGCTTGACGAGGTCGAGGTCGGAGCCTTCAACCGGGTAGGGGTCGGAGTCGAGGACGAGGTAGTAGTGAACGAGGTCGAGGCCGCTTTAATATAGATGATGTTTTAAATTTCAACTCCGACGGTGATTTTCCTACAAGATGGCTTAGTTTTAGCAAACCCAAGCCTTCGAGCTCGTCTTAATCACCATGTATTGTACTCTTCCATTTTTGAAATAAAAACGGAATTTTCTGTACTCATATTAGCCTTTTACCTTGTTTTAACATAGATATATTTCCTTGTATTATACAAAGGTAGGCTATAATGAGCATTACCTCGTCAAAAGACGAGGTTTAGGGTTAAGTAGCCCGACTTCATCAAAGATGAAGTGTAGGCTTTTATTAGCACGACCTCATCATCCAACGAGGTTTAGGCTTTGAGTAGCATGACTTCGTCAAAGGCGAAGTTTAGGCTTTAATTAGCACGACCTCGTCATTCGACGAGGTTTAGGCTTTAAGTAGCATGACTTCGTCAAAGGCGAAGTTTAGGCTTTAATTAGCACGACCTCATCATTCGACGAGGTTTAGGCTTTGAGTAGCACGACTTCGTCAAAGGCGAAGTTTAGGCTTTAAGTAGCACGACTTCGTCAAAGGCGAAGTTTAGGCTTTAAGTAGCACGACCTCGTCGTCCGACGAGGTTTAGGCTCTTCTCTGTTTTAAACAAAGGCCGTATCTTTGTTTTTAACCGAGGTGGTGCCTCCTTGTTTAAAACAAAAGTACTTCTTCCTAGCTTTTAACAAAGGCGGTTCCTTCGTTTTAAGCCCAGGCAGTTTGAACTTCTATTTTTAACAAGGTTAGGTCGGTACGCGCGCGTTTAGAATTTACTCCCAATGTGGAGTTTATTAAATTACCCTCGTCAGGGTTTCAAAATACTAAGCATAAGTGGAATAGAGAGACATGCAAGATATGATATGTAAGAATTTAAACGTATAATGAAGGAAAAATAAAACTTTATTGAAGAAAAAACCGAAAAAAGAAAAACAGCTGACAAGACGAACTGACTCTTGACACCTACGACTTTAAATGAACTGATCCTAGACATTACTCTCCTCCACTTATACAAAGTATTTTTTTAAATGATTGATGTGCCATGTACGGGGTAAGGGCTCACCGGATAAATGGGCAAGCTTGTACGACCCTTTGCCGAGGACTTCTTCAACTCGGTATGGTCCTTCCCATGTGGCTTCAAGCTTGCCGAGCCTTTCCGCTTTACTGACCTCGTTATTCCGAAGTACAAGGTCGCCTACTTGGAATTGTTGGTACTTCACCCTTTGGTTGTAGTACCGAGCTACTTGTTGCTTGTACTTAGCTTCTCTTATGTAGGCGAGCTCTCGTTTTTCTTCCAGCAGATCCAGTTCGGTTCGGAGGTCTTCCTCGTTGACTTCGGCTGTAAAGTTGATAGTGCGCGGGCTCGGCAGGCCTATCTCTACCGGGATCACTGCTTCGGTTCCGTACACCAAACTATAAGGCGTTTCACCGTTCGAGGTCCGGGGAGTTGTTTGGTACGACCATAGGACTTGGGGTAAATTTGAGGCCCAATCTCCTTTGGCTTTGTCGAGGCGGGTTTTGAGTCCCTTGACAATCGTTCTGTTCGTAACTTCGGTTTGGCCGTTCGCTTGAGGATGAGCTACCGAAGTGAACTTTTGGTGAATGTGAAGCCCTTCACACCATTCTCTGAATGTCCGATCGGTGAATTGCGTTCCATTATCCGAAACGAGGATGCGAGGTACACTGAAGCGGCAAACCACATTCTTCCATACGAAGTTGAGGGCGTTCTTGCTTGTGATCTTTGCCAAGGGCTCAGCTTCGACCCACTTAGTGAAGTAGTCGATGGCTACGATGAGGAACTGGAGTTGTCCGGGAGCTTTATCAAATGGTCCGACGATGTCAATTCCCCCATTGCACAAACGGCCACGGGCTTTGCATGCTTATGAGGTCGGTTTGAGGTAGTCTCGGTACCGTCCCATGGATTTGACATTTTGGGCACTTTTTGACTAGTTCGACTGCGTCTTGAAATATTGTAGGCCAGTAGTAGCCCCAGCGCATGACCTTCTTTGACAGTGCTCGAGCTCCAATGTGGCTTCCACATGACCCTTCATGAACTTCGCTTAACGCATAGTTTGCTTGGTTCGGCCCGACACATCTTAGGAGAGGTTGAAGGTATGACTTTCTGTACAGAATTCCTTCTTGTAGAACGTACTTTGGTGACTTGCTTAAGATCTTTCTTGCCTCAAGCTTGTCACTGGGCAGTTCGCCCTTCTCCAAATAATTCCGAAGAGGAGTCATCCAATTTGGTGCTTCATCATCAATTACGAGGCTGACCTCGGCTTCTTCTATACTTCGGTGTTTGACTTCTTCCACTGGAGAGCTTGTTGACGAGGATGCCAATTTGCTCAAAGCATCAGCTCGGGTATTTGCTCCTCTTGGGATTCGTACCAACTCGAAGTAGGTGAAGCTTTCTTGCAGACTCTTAGCTTTTTGGAGATACTTCTTCATTCTGTCGCCCTTTGCCTCGTATGTGCCGAGCATATGGCTGACTATGACTTGGGAGTCACAGTAGACTTGTACAGCTCGTACTTGAAGACTTTGAGCGAGGCGAAATCCTGCAATTAGGCTTCGTACTCCACCTCATTATTTGTGGTAGGGAAGTCGAACCGAAGTGCATAAGTCATCTCCTGCTCGTCTGGACTGAGAAGTATGATGCCTGCACCGCTTCCTAATTTTCCAGAAGCCCCGTCCACATATACCTTCCAACAGTCTTTTGGTGGCTTACTTGTGGGTTCGGCTCTGACAATATCTGAGGCAGCATCGAGTGGCTTCGGTGATTCCGTAAATTTAGATTCCACAAGGAAGTCAGCTAAGGCTTGGCCTTTGATAGCACTGCGTGGACAGTAGCTGATGTCATGCTCACCTAGCTCTACTGCCCATTTCGCAATTCTCCCCGAAGCTTCAGGCTTCAATAGCACTTGCCCGAAGTGGGAGGTCAGTGAGGACCTGAATAGGATGTGTCTGGAAATAAGGTCGTAGCCTCCTCGCTGCATTTACTAACGCTAGTGCGATCTTCTCTAGTGGCTGATACCTCGTCTCTGGTTCTTTGAGTGCTCGGCTGATGAAGTAGATCGGGAGTTGCCGATGTTTCTCTTCACGTACTAGGACTGCACTTATAGTCTCATCCGAAGCCGCGAGGTATAGGGATAGAATCTCACCTTCATGCGGGACCGACAAAGTTGGAAGCTTAGAGAGGTATTTTTTCAGGTCGGCAAACGCTGATTTCTATTCCTCTTCCCATTTAAAAACTGGGTTCTTCTTAAGAATCTTGAAGAACGGGAGTTGCTTCTCTGCCGCTTTCGAGAGGAACCGACTAAGGGCAGCTAGGCAGCCCGTCAATTTGTGCACGTCGTGAATCTTCTCCGGAACCTTCATTTCTTGAACAGCTCGGACCTTGGACGGGTTAGCCTTTAATCCTTCTCGAGAAACCCAGCATCCTAAAAATTTTCCAGACCGGACCATAAAGGTGCACTTTTCAGGATTCAGCTTCAGGTTAGCTTTCCAAAGGAGGCCGAGGACGATCTTGAGATCGTCGACACAGGTGGTTGGCTCTTTGCTTTTGACGACGATGTCATCCACATATACTTCCACATTGTTACCGATGTGGGGCTTAAATATCTTGTCCACCATTCTTTGATAAGTAGCTCCAGCATTCTTTAGTCCGAATGACATTTTCTTATATGCAAAGACGCCGAAGTCAGTGATGAGAGCTGTCTTTGGTGCGTCTTCTTCACTCATCAAGACTTGGTGATATCCTTTATACAGATCTAAGAAACTGAAAACCTTGTGGCCGACCAGAGCCTCGACTTTCTTGTCGATGTTGGGAAGAGGATAACAGTCTTTGGGGCAGTGTTTATTTAGATCGGTGTAGTCAATACACATTCGCCAACCTCCTCCTTGTTTCTTCACCATCACCGGGTTAGCAATCCACGTCGGATACTTGACCTCGAAGAGTATTCGGGCCTCTAACAGTTGGTGCACTTCATCATGTATGACCTGGTTCCGGTCTGCTGCGAATACCCGCTGCTTTTGCCGGACTGGCTTTACTCCGGGGTCAATGTTCAGCCGGTGTGTGATAACATTTGGTGAAACTCCGGTCATGTCGAGTGGTGACCAGGCGAAGACATCTTTATATTCCCGAAGTAGTTGGACAACTTGCTTGCGAAGTTCGGCTCCTCCAGCAAAGCCGACCTTAACAACCTCAGTGGGGTCGTTTTCGTACATTACAACGGCTCCTACAGGCTCGTAGAATGCAGAGTTGTCTTCTAACACTTCGGATTTCTGTAATTGCTATGCTTGCGGATGCTGAGGTGTCCCAACACCTTGTAGGGCGATCTGCATGCATTCTTTCACCCTTTTCTGGTCACCGCGAATTATAATTACCCCATTCTTCGATGGAATTTTGATCGTTAGGTGGTACGCCGAGCATATTGCCTTCATTGCAACCAACCAATCTCTTCCTAGGATGATGTTATAGGGGGAGTTCGCCTTCACAACAAAAAACTGACGAACTTGGTGGATGACAATGGGTGCTTACCCACTGTCACTGGGAGTTGAATTATCCCTTCAGTTTGCGTCTCTTGTTGGACGAAGCTTCTAAGGGGAATTGGTGCTGGTGTTAAACGAGCTTCTTCGACCCCTAACTTCTCAAAGCAATCCTTAAAGAGTACGCTTACTGAGGCCCCACTGTCAATGAAGATTCGATGGACGAGCTTATTAGCCACCACTGCCTCAATGACAATAGCGTCTTGGTGAGGTATTATTGGTGGCACTAGGTCCTTCTCTGAGAAGGTAATGAACACGATCTGTGAATCTTGATCAAATTTTGCAAGTTTGCTATAATCACGATGGCCGGGAAATCAACACGATCTACTGCTGCCGCTAATAAGTCTGCCGCTGCCGCCGCCGCCGCTGCTAAGGAGAAGGACGCCCAGCAAACCGCTCATGAATCAACCGAAGCCTCTAGCCATCCACCCAGCTCTAATCAAAGACGCCCCGGGAAGGAGCGTGCGCTGACTCCGGAAGGGCATATCGGAAATATCCCGGTGGATCAGTTCGGCAGACCGCTCCACCCCAGCCAAGAAGGTCACAACAGTGGTCGTGACGGAGAGGAGGCCCCCAAAGCTCCAGCCTCATGAACTTGAAGATGCAGTGAGGAGTTTCCTTGCATATAAAGGCACAGAATTCTTACAATTCGTCAACCAACAAAGAGCTGGACATCATGGAGAACGTGGAGCTACACCCCGTTCCCATCAGCAACACGATTCTCAAAGCATCCAGATTGTGGGCGCACGAGAAGCGGCACCTCGTCAGAGAAGGTTCGATGATAAACGCCGAGGAAACTCCAGACATTCACCTCGCCGTACCATCACCCCACCTCGTCGTCATACTGCTTCACCTCGGCTTGACGACGATCACCGAGGAGGGAGATTTACTGTTTACAGTAAGATCTCTACTCCCTTCACCAACTACATACTCTACACTCCTCTCCCAGAGAAGTATCGAGTACCCCCTATCAAGCCTTACAACGGCTCATGCGATCCGAGCAATTTCCTGTCCAAATACCAATATAATATGATGAATCAAGGTCTCAGTGAGGATACCTACATGTGTAAGGTATTTCCTGAACTGCTTGTCGATAACGCTCGTAGTTGGTTCGATAGCCTGCCTCCATATAGTATCGGATCATACGCAGACCTGCTCGAAGCTTTCGAACGAAGGTTTTTCTAGAAAGCCGAGGCAAAAACTACCCCGGCCCAACTTCTTTCCATTAGGCAGAGACGAGGAGAATCAATAAGCGACTTTATGACTAGGTTTAACGAGGAAAGCCTGAAAGTCGATCGCTTGACCGACGAAGTCCTTATCTCAGCCTTCCAGAATGCCATCCAATCTGGTGTTCTCTACAAGGAAATCATAAGGGAAGAGCCACGGACATCGAAGCAGCTGTGGAGCATCGCGGATCGTTTCGCACGAGCAGATGAGGCGGATAGGAAAAAGCGCGAGGCTAATAAGCCCGAACCGTCTGATCGGAGGAAAGAAGAGTGCAATGACCGAAGTCAGGGCCGCCGAAGTGCCTTAGATAGACTACAGTGAGGCCCCCTTGAATCCCGACTTGGACCTCGGCAAACTTCGGAAAAGACCCAATTCACGCCACTGACAAAGTCGAGGACGGAGATTTATGAGCTTCATACCAACCTGTTTCAAAGACCTCAGCCCATGTCACGTGGTGGGTCAAGACGCCGGTCTAAGGATAAATACTGTCGATTTCATGAGGACTACGGTCATGACACAGAAGACTGCAGGGAGCTAGCTGCGGATATCGAGCACCTGGTACGTGACGATACGTTTAGAAAGTACCAAAGTCGCGGCCAATATGATGCCCGACCCCAGGGTAGGGGAAAGCGCAGAAACCGAGGAGGGAACAATTGCGCCCCCCATGTTGACAAAAATCCCAGGCCTGATGACGAGGAGGGAGACGAAGATCAACCACGGATCGACGGAGTCGTCACTGCTATTACCGGGCTCCCACAAGGAGCAACGAAGTCGTCGCTCAAGGCCGAGGCCAGAAGTCCCTCTACAGACGGCGCCAGTGATCGATCTTATTTTGGCAAGATAGTTAATGCACGAAAACTGGGATTTAACGAACACGAAAGTAAACGGAACACAAAGGGGTTTACGTGGTTCGATCTATCGGAATAGATCTACGTCCACGGGCGGAAAGAGTATAGATCTTTATTGCTTGTATGAGTAGTGATTACAAGATTGTTCTCCCCTCTCAACCTATTTTAAACCCCTATTTATAAGTGTTGACATACGGAATTCGACTAGGATTATAAGTCTTTTCCTATTAGGACCCTTTGGCTTGATCTCCTCCTTTACTGGATAAACACCGAGCTTCTATATCTCTTGTGGAGCTTGAATTGTAGTCGATGTAGGAGTTGCCTTGGTGTAGAGATTCCTTTGAGGTGGTGGGCCAAAGTGGATTTGGCCTAGGTGGGCTGTTTGGGCCGAGCCAAGTAAGGCTCTTAAGTGGGCCGAGCTGCATAGGCCGAGCTTGACAGTCGGAGCCCAATTATATTGGGCTCGATGCTTGGGCCTAGTGGCTAGGCCATATCCTATCACTTACCTTAATTATACTACGATAGCCCCATATACTTGTGAGTTGCTTAAATAGTTAGGCAATCAAACACTCACATTTAGTGTTCGTTAGTATTTTTCGTACAAAAATTTGAACACCTCAAAAATTATTTTGAGGATCATTAAACTCACAATGACATAATAATCGAAACTCGAATTTTTCAAGCATTGACTCTATCTAAATTATACAATATGTGTCAAAATTGAAAAACACTCTTTAAATTAATAAACTATTTATTTATTGATAGAGTAATAACTTTATAAATTAATAAAATTTCATGGTCCTGACGTTATTAATTTATAGAGGTTTCACTTTAATTTGTTGGGTATGGCTTATGGATAACTATGTTTAATTTGATTTAGTTTTATTTTATTCATATTTTTTTCTTAAAATCAATTTCACTAAGGTTAAATATCTCATAATTATAGAGGACAAATTGCAAGAAACTACCTTTTATATTGCGAAACAAATACAGAACACTCATGTATTTTTTAATTTGCATAAAATACTCATGTGTTTCGATAAACCTTGCGCATTATACCTAAATCGTAAAATTTAGACTATTTTAAACTATTTGCACATATTTAAAAGGCACATTATACCCAAAATAGTCTAAATTTCACGGTTTGGGTATAACGCGCAGAGTCAATGTTCTAAAAGTCGCTATATGCTAGTAGAACGGTGGAGGAACGATAAACGTCTAGGCGGGAGTCTAGGTTGTGCCTAGGTGGGCTAGGCGGTGTAGAATTATAATGTACTATTTTTATATTATGCTATAGTACAATTAATATAAAAGGTTAAAAACATATAATATGTCAATTATTAGTTCAAATTCCACAAACTTAATAGTCTTTTATATAAACATCAAAGTCTACACCAAGTTTTTCTTATAATTAAACATGATATCCATAAGTTAGAGTATAATATCCATGATTTTTCAAATATAATATAGTCTTCCAGCCCTGACTAGCCCATTTAGAGATGACTAGGCCCACCTAAGCACCTGCCTAGATGCCGATTAATTTACCGCCACCTAAAGCAAACCGTCTTGCCATTAATCGGGACGGCCGGACACCTTCTAGCGCCTAGACGCTTTCTAAGTGGCCAAGTCGGCCTTCTTTTAGAACACTGCGCAAGGTTTATCGAAACAAAGGGGTATTCTATACAAATTAAAAAAACACAGGGATGCTTTGTGTTTGTTTCTCAAAACATAGGTTCGTTTCTTGCAATTTCCCTAATTATAATAGAGAAATGATATATCGTTCCCCAATTCAATCCGTAAGCACTTTCATGGGCGTCATCCATGTTATTTCACTTTAGTATTATTTTGTTCGATTTTTTCAATTATTTTATATTCCAATAATTTATAAATCAATATTCAAATCATTAAATCTACAAAATCTATAAAAAATCGATACACGATTTGTCTTATTCCCTCCGTCCCTCTTAGTTAGCTATGTTTGCTATTTTAGTCTGTCTCATTTATTAGCTACATTTCCTTTTTTAGCAAAGAATATGTGACTACAAATAATTATTTCTCCTTAAAATTGATTGTAGTCACATATTCTATCATTCTTTAATATTTGTGTCAATATGAAGTGTAGCTAATTAAGGGGACAGAGAGAGTATTATTTATCCGGTAATTTTGCCTATTTTCACTTTATAAAATATGGCTTCCTTTCAATTTTCTACGTGGCCGATCATGAGCGAAACGACTCGCGAAGCCCAAAGTGGCAAAAAAAGTAACATTAAATTAATAGAGCAGGCAAAACTATATACTCCATAACGCCATGATCCATAGTTAGAGTGAATAGGAGGAGCAGAAATGGGGGCGTACGCCGTTGCGATGGAAACCTTAACGGAGCGCGCCGCGCTGATGAGAGAATCGATGCAAAAAACCCAGGTGATTACCGATAACGTCGTCACCATTCTTGGCTCCTTCGACCGACGCCTCTCCACCCTCGAGACCGCCATGCGCCCTACCCAGGCAACTCCCCCCTCTCTCTCTCACTCTCGATAAATAAAATAAAATAAAATAAAATAGAAAATGATGGGCGAATGATGATGATGATGATTCAGTTGAAAACGCATTCGATAAGGAGGGCCCACGAGAACATCGACAAGACTCTCAAGACTGCCGAGTCTGTTCTTGAACAATTTGATCGCTCGCGCGAGGTCTTCTCCACTCCTCCCTCTCTCTCTGTGTGTGTGTGTGTACGAAGATATTATTTAACATGCATCATTTCTCAACTGTCATCTTCTCAAGTTTCATCAATAATATTGTAAAATGGGCAAGTAAAGACACATGAATCTTCTCTAGATATAATCGAGTGATTTTTTATAGATTATAATATACTTGGATAATATCTTTGTAAGCATTTTGGTTCGAGTCCTCTACATTTTAGGTATCTAATTAAGTGAAAAAGGTTGCCTGAGATAGCAACTACGGAGTATTCATTTAGAAAGCCCCAAATTTTGCCTTTCCCGCACAAAAACAAGTGAATTCAAAGTTGAAATTTGACCAAAAAAGTTTATGCAAGTACATAAGAGATGCAAAATGGAGTATGGAAAACACAATGTATAACTACTTTTGAAATCTTTATGCTTCAATTGATGGAGATGCATTGGACACTGTATTTGGAAGATTTTAGATGCTCAAGATTCCTTATCTTCTTTATGATTTTAAACTAGTTGGAATCAGAATATAGTTTAAGAATTTGAAAATAGAGCTTGAATGTTTATGCGAAATCTATTCGAATGTAATTGTGGAACATTAACTTTCAGGCAGAAGCTAAAATATTGAGGGGTCCTCATGAAGATTTAGAAAGTTACCTTGAAGCGGTGGAACAACTGAGGAGTATTATTCAGTTTTTTACAGGAAACAAAAACTTTAAGAGTGGTATTGGCATAGTCAACCAAGCAAATAGCTTACTTGGAAAAGCAATTCTCAAACTAGAGGAAGAATTTCGACAGCTTCTCACCTCATACAGGTTTTGCTCACTCTTGCCTTGCATTACTCTAGTTGTTATCTTGGCTACTTTTATCTTTACGGTTGTAGTTATCCCATATATAAATTTATATGCTCGTCTTTCTACAATCCATGCTTTGGTTACTTTATCTTATGTATGAACTTGTGTGAGAAAACTCCATCTACTCTCTATGTTCCCTTGGAGTTTTACCGTTGTGTACAACCAATGAACTCACCTGGCATTTGTGGAGTAATTGATAACGGATAAATAATTATTTACCATCAAACCTTATTGGACTCATAGTCATGGTTTTCTCGTATACTAGCTATATCGACTGACGTATAGCAGTTTAAAAGAATGTCTTATTGTTAAGTGATCAAAGTGAAATTTCAGCTACATCGAGGTAATATTCATCAATATAACCAAATATTAGTAAATTGTAGCTTCTTTTCTCTTTTTCATATAGTAAACATCTTCCCCTGTGCAAAGACTTTTTCTTACATGCTCATTTTTTTTTGAGAAGTTTCAGATTTCTGTAATATTACTATGTGGTTTCTTGTTTTCTGTTCTTCTAAAAGATTTTTACTATTGGGTTATACATTCTATCCAAAATCTGTTATTAGGTTGATGAAATCTCATCTTTGTTATTTAGCTGGCAGTTGCAGCATGCAGAAGCTGCTGTTTCAACATTTATTTGACTTGTTTAGAAGATTAAAATGTTGATTGGCTAGTGGATACTTCGTGTTTCATAATGAAGACATCGTGAGTTTTCACAGATGTAAGGAAATATCAAAGTTCTGTTCATGTTTTTGTTTAACACTAGAGGAATCGGGAATTAAGGTCACATTGGTCACTGCATCCTCATTTATTTCTTCATCAGATGCAAATTCGATGGAACAGCTAGTCCTTAGATTTCATCTCCTTTCCATATTCCTTTCTTAAAGACCAATCGGCTTTTCAACATGGCACTAACATGTCAGTTTTTAAAGTCTTAAGATAACTGACAGGTTTTCTCTCAAAATAATGTGGTCTTCTGCCTAAACGCGAGTGTCAACCAATGAACATCGCTCCGTTCAAAACTATGCTTTATTTTCATCTTTAATCAAAACCCAAAAGTTATCAAAATTTTGTTCATTGATGATAATGAGATATTGTATTTGTTCTAAAAAGGCCATGCCCCATGGATAGATTTCTTTACCTCCGTTTTGTGAGTCTAATATGATTATCCAAGTTCCAAGATGGTAGTGAATGAAAGATCTTATTGATGAGTTGGTTGTGTTTTTAATTTCAGCAAACCTGTTGAACCTGATTGTCTATTTGACTGCCTGCCAAACTCGATGAAGCCATCATCAGGATCACCTCGTGAAGGTGAACCGGCTGGAAAGAAACCATCTGACCATCATAACAATAAAAATGGAGAGGCAGTTGTCTATCAACTTCCAACTCTGATTCCTCCTAGAATTCAGCCTTTGCTCCACGAGATTGCTAAGCAAATGATTCAAGCCGGTCACCAACAGCAAGTTGCTATTTTATACAGGTAAATAAAATTGTAGTTTTATGCATGATTTTCCTTTTGATTTCGATGTTTGGATGTCAATTACTAGGATCTTTAAGTCTTAGCTGATGCGAGAGAGGCGGAGTTATGAATTTGTAGTAGCAATAAGGTAATATTCTATTTTCCCTTCCTCCACGTATTCGAATTGGAGGTATAATCTAAACTCCAAAACTACATATGACAGAAATATGTTAATACTTTACAACTTATAACCCTATTGATAAACATATGAGCAAGGAAAGACGAGAACCTTCTTGTTTATCGGCTCTTTGCCTCTTCCAAAAAGATAAATCTTTTCAAATTATTTGGCTTCTTACATTTCATGATATCATTGGGTATTTCACTACATTATCTTTGACACATCTAAATGTTATTGTGTTCTTCTCAATAATTCGATGTAGGGAAGCTAGGTCTGCAGCTGTAGAACAAACACTTAGGAAACTAGGTGTTGAAAGACTTGGTAAAGATGAGGTACAGAAGATGCAGTGGGAAGTTCTAGAGGCAAAGATTGGAAACTGGATTCATTTTATGAGAATTGCTGTAAGAAATTCAACCACTATTTTCTTTCTTTCCTCCTCATTTCCTTCTATTGTCATCTTTCACTGTACTTAATATTGTGTACTGAACAGATCAAGCTATTGTTTGCTGCTGAAAAGAAAGTTTGCGATGAGATATTTAAGAGCTATGATAATCTTAGGGATCAGTGTTTTGCTGAAGTTACGGGGACTAGTGTGATAATGCTTCTCAGTTTTGGAGATGCTATTGCTAAAAGTAAGAGATCCCCTGAAAAGCTATTCGTTCTTTTGGACATGTATGAGATAATGCGAGAGCTTCAACCGGAGGTATGATGAAATTATCGAGTTGCGCACTTTCTTACTTTCTCTTCATTGGCTCATAAAGTTCTTTGGAAATGAAAAACTTGCATACATCAAACTGAAACTGTGAAGTGATTTCACCTTAGACCTTGACACAGTATGGGTAACTGTGAAATAAGTGACTTGAATGAATTTCCAAATCTAGTTTATAATCTTTCAGTCACTCTTTATTACCTCAACATTCATGAGCAGTAATTGTGTACATTATCTTTGTCGGCTGTGGCATAACTTGCTACTTGCATGATCAAACTTTTTATTCTTTATTTTTTTAAATATTTTTTTAGCTATATGCTCAAACTTATATTAAATGTTTAACTGTTTCTAACTTTTAACATGTGATCATAGATACTCTTAAGATGAACATGCTTGTATCTCAATTTTCTTTTTTCTTTTTTAATGAAAAGAAGGGGAGTAATATTTTATGTTTTTGATCTTTTCAGCAATGATAGTGTACAGAAACAGTTGATGATATTGCTCAGTTTTTGTTTAACACGATCCCTATATTTGGATTCTTGTTTCACTTTGGTAACTTTAATGGAAATTTTGTCTCTCGTTATCATGTGCTGTTGACAGATGGATGCGATATTTGAAAAAAAGTATAGTGGTGAAATGCGTGAAGCGTTCGCAGTCCTCACTAAGAAACTAGCTAGGGCTGCTCAGGAGACGTTCAGTGAATTTGAGGAAGCAGTCGAGAAAGATTGCACTAAAACTGCTGTTCTTGATGGAACTGTCCACCCTTTAACCAGCTATGTCATCAACTATGTTAAATTTCTCTTCGAGTAAGTTATATTCATTACAGTATATAGATAATCTAAATTATGCTCATTACAGTTCACACAATTTAATGTTGATACTTTAAATTTTTGTTTCATGTTGATACTTTCAGCTATCATTCGACTCTACAGCAACTCTTCAAAGACTTTGGTGATGGCAATTCAGAGCAGCAATTGGCAGCTATAACCACAAAGATAATGCAGGCCCTTCAGACTAATCTTGAAGGAAAATCTAAGCAATATAAAGATCCTGCTTTGACTCAACTATTTCTCATGAACAATATACACTATATTGTAAGATCCGTACGCAGGTCTGTGATCCGTGTAATAATAAATCATCATTGGATTCATACTTCTGCAAAATCTTCATTCTTAAATTCTTTTTCCTTGTTTTCTCTCTGATTTATTGTTATTCTAGGTCAGAGGCGAAGGATTTATTAGGTGATGACTGGGTGCAGATACATAGAAGAGTCGTCCAGCAGCATGCTAATCAGTACAAGAGAATCGCTTGGTCCAAGGTTATACATCGCAATCAGTATAATTCCAAACTTGCATGCAAAATTTGTTTTACTGCATGATTTATGAAGAATTCAAAAATTTGGCAGATTCTGCAATGCTTGACGATTCAAGGGGCCAATTCGGCTGTCGATAGCAACAGTACGGCTGGAGTTTCGAGGGCAATGGTGAAAGACAGATTCAAGACCTTCAACACTTTATTTGAAGAAATCCATCAAAGGCAATCTCAATGGACAGTACCTGACAGTGAATTACGAGAGTCGCTGAGGCTGGCTGTTGCTGAAGTCCTACTGCCTGCTTATAGGTCCTTCATCCGACGTTTCGGGTACGTATTTATTCTTCCGCTTAAACTTTCTCTCATGATTTTGAGTGAGAGAGAGAGTGATGAAATGTTTTTGCTTAGGCCTATGATTGAAGGCGGAAAGAATCCACAGAAGTATATTAGATACACTCCTGAAGATCTTGAGAGAATGCTAGCCGAGTTTTTCGAAGGAAAGACGTGGAACGAACCCAAGAGATAGATATCTTCTTTTTCTGCCTAATGTCATATTCCTCTTCAATTCTTTTTTTCTTTGTAAAGTTTGTTGCTCCCTTTTGTGTAGAAATTCCCTATAATGTTTCAAGTTGTTTGCATTATTGTTAACCATTTTTAAATATAAGCATTATTTTGATCGTCTATATAATACCCCTAGCATATTTGAATCATTTTATTATCTTACACCTAACATATATTCAGTAAATGTCTCAAATAGGCCGAGACAGAGAGTATAACTTATAATCGATTAGATTGGTTGTATATTTATAATCAGTTATTGCATTTTTTCTAATCTTGCATTTTTATTATATTTATTTGCAGGTAACTAATATGCGAGAGGATACATAATCGAATAGACTAAAGGGAAGCAAAAAAGGAAGTGCAAATTTTATGTTTTGTAGGGCTAATAACAAATAAGATTACATGATCCCCTAGCATTGATCTTAACTGATATAGTAATACTTAATCCGGCTCAGAGATATTGAGTCATTTCATATTGATATGTGAGGTATAAAATAATAAAATGAGTCAATATCTCTGAGATAGAAGAAGTACTATATATGTCACATCCCATTTTTTAACCTATTTTTTATATTTTATATTTTACGTATATTCAAAAAACATGCCAAATAGGGTGGTACGAGGGGAGTTGTATATCTAGGACATGTGTGATCGATCGATTGACCATAAAACGAACCGAATTCGTTCATGGGCCTTGTGCATACGATAATGTAAATTTGTGGGAGTTGGCCATGCGTGAAGCCGTTACATTAATTTTTAAGGAAGGGATATCAAAAGCTAGGGTTGTGAATAGCCTGGAGTCGTCATGAGATAAGAGTCTTTATGTCCAAACCAACTTCTTGTCTAGAGTATTGCCAAAATTAGCTCTTTTTTCCTTTTTTTTTCACAAATTCAAATTTTATTTTATCTTAATTTATCTCTTAAGCTAAACCTCTATTGCCATGCACGATCCTCCCTTCATACAAATTTATCTAAATTTCAGACAGACTATTCAATCGAAGTTTCCATAACTTTATTACACCTTCTTTCATTTTATTTTTTTTTTTTTTTTTTTGAGTAATCTTCTTTCATTTTTTAACCTTAAACTTTGGTACGTTTTGAAAATTGAACATCTCGTCCTAAGAAAATATTGATTCTAGCACATTGCTTCCCCATATATATATGAACATAAACATGTAGGGTAAGATTTCATATTAATACATTTAATAAATTCATATCTAATCACATTTTATTCTTAAAACTAGTATCACAGTACAAATGGAAGGAATCTATCAAGGGACAGGAGTACTGGTGATTCAAAATTATAAAAAAAAAAAAAAAAAAAAAGGAGAAGAAATCGCGCGGGAATTAATTGGTAGGGGCCAACGATCATAAATAATTCAAAAAAATGTAGTGCCAAACAGTGCCTATACAAAACCGCTTTCCTTCTTCCCTTTCCGCTCCACTCTCCGATTTCGAATTCCCAGCCCAACGTCATCCATGGATACCCCGAGTCGACTCAGCCCCCAAAACCTGCAAATACGACAAAATAGCAAACCCCCCCCCTCTCCGCCTTCTCGCCGAGCCTCTCCCTCCTTTGTCCCCACGTGTTATCTCTATCTCCGCCTCTCCCCCTCTTTATAACGCCTCCGCCCTTCGCCACCAACTTTCACACAAACCCTCCTCTCTCACAATCAATTCTCAATGGCTTCCGCCGCCGCGCTGCCTAGGAACGCCAGAGACAGGGCGGTGGCGCCTCATCCGTGGGGGAATCCGGTTTATCCTCACCAGCTGCACCGTGAGGCGGAGCCCCAGCAACAGCCGCAGCCGTTCGTCCGCCGCGAGCTGATGTTCTTCTGCAGCACCTTGAAGTGGTTCATTCTGGTATTCCTCGGCTTCGCCAGTTTCTTCGTGCTATTTTGGATGATTTTCCACCCGACTCTCCCGCAGCTGAACATCGTCTCCGCCGCCATGTCGGCGGTTACCGTCAGCGCCACCGCCGCCGCGGCGGACTGCAACATTTCCTTTGTCCTCACCAACCCCAACCGCCACCTCAACACGGTGTACGATCGCATGGAGATCTCCTTGCTCTACGCCTCCCAGCAGGTGCTGCTCTCGCAGTTCCACCAGCCGCTGTTCGTTCAGCCCAAGCGAAGCCAGCTCACGTTTCAGACCAATCTTAGTTTCTCCGGCGCTAATCTTGGGAGTGGCGTGCTTAGCGCGATAAAGCAGGATTTGGATCGCGGGAGTTTGGGGTTTATGATCAGGATCTCTGCAATTTTGAAGTATAGGACTGGGAAATTGAGAACCAAGTCTCGATTCATGAGGGCTTATTGTGGTGGTGTGAGTTTCGGGTTTACTTCGAGTAACAGGCCTGGTATCTTCTTGAATCCCTATCAAGAATGCGAGGTTTTTGTTCTTACAAAATGAAAGATGTAATGTAATGATATGCTTTGATGAATCTTTTAAGATGCATAAGCAGTAGATCAATGAAAATGACCTTAATTAACCATCCGGTGCTCTTGACTTAATCCCCTTGTCTTGATGAAATGATGCTACAGTTTAATGGATTGATTATACTTTGGAAAATTCGACGTGTTGTATGTGAATGTTGATGCTCATATGTATCTTGATTGAGATGATATGTCCTCTGTGTTCATTTCTAAATCGAATAAACATGGGAGCTTGTTTGCTGAAAATGTTAACTTGCATGAGATAGAATTCTTGATCATCGAGGATTCTCAAGTATCCTTTTCATTCTTCAGCTTCTACCATTTGCTGTATGGCACTCACTATCCAAGAAGATGTATCTTTGTTTATGTTTAAAGCTATCCAAGATGTGTTTCACTGTTTATCTTTGAGAAAGAGGCAACTTTACATGTCTTAATAGTTTCTAGGTTTGTACATCAAAATTTACTCTTCTGTTGAATATATTATTATGTTCTTTCCAAGTATGAAAGTTTCGACGCTCATCTTTGTGTAAACTATGATCTTCACATGCATCACTAATCCGTGCTTGATTTCCCCTACAATATTGTGCATGGTCTCGAAAGTGTGGTCCTTTTTCAGATCTGTTTCAGTGCTCTATTTACACTGTTCATAATTACTACTGGCCATGGTTGAAATAATTTTATAGTATGTCTCTCATGATGGGAAATTCACTGAAATAAACATGCAAATGATTATCCTTCCCTATATGGTTGCATATTTTTTTTTCTTGTTTAGTGGCATAGTAATTATAAGAACTTCCAAAATCATCGGAGAAATATTAGTTATTAACTGTTTGGTTTGACATTCTGGTATTGAAACTTTTCCTTGTACAGCTAAAATTGCTTTTCTGAAGATCTTTGTCGCCTTTCTGGAAGCTTCTTAACCCTCGGTAACCAACATTATTATTGTCATTGGGATATTATTGATACCTTTGTCGTGATGTACTGACTTACATTATCTCAAACTCGATATTTTGCGTTTTGGTCATACAAACTTTTGTCTCAACAAGCGAATATTTGTAACACGTGGTAGGTTGTGTTATCATCATCTTATCATACACAAATGTGCCACGTGCTACATTGAATAAGAGCGAAGAATTACTTTCATGCGTGACAAAATATGCTTTCTGAAGAACTTTCTGTATTTGTTGTCCGTGCAAAACAACATGTTTCTTCAGGTGGTTTAATTTTCTGAAATCTTCTATTGAGGCTAACTAGGAACATTTTAGAATGAAAAGCTTGTTATGTATGAGTAATTTTCCCCTGAAACCCGTAGGTTCATTGCAGGTTGGTAATTGGCAACGTCTTTCTGAAGTTCATCGTATTTTCTCTGTTATTGCTCTCTGCTTTTTAATACCATGAGTCTATTTGTCAATGCAGTACGTAGACTTTCACCGACATGACAGTCTACTACATATTCAATATATAACTATAATGTTAGTATAATTTTCCTTTTATTGAATCAAAGAGAAGGCCTCAGTCGTGAAGTGTGATTAGCTGATCTATTTCCTTATTTTCAGTTGATGTCTTTCTGGTGAAGTTTTTGGAGATAAATATAGTTTGTTCTTCTCATTAAAGAAAAGAAGAAAGAGGTTCCGTTACTGTTGCATGCATGAGCATGCAGTTGCTCCAAAAACCTAAAAATTATCCTCTGTTGTGCAAGTCTTGTTAGCTTGTGATGCTTTTCTTAGTGATTTTCAAATGCGGGGGCATATTCTGCTTGAGACAAGTTGTGGAAGTGCATCCGATCATGAAAATACTTGGTTTGTAACTCTGAATGAGAGATATCTTATTATTGTTGTTGTTGTTGTTTACCATTCTGCCACATGCCTAACTTACTCATAAACTAGTGAAGCTTTTTGCATCTCTAGATCGTCATAAATTTCACATTCAGGTGAGATTCATGCTCTTTATCTGCTCATGTTCTCTTTTTCTTGTCTCCAGGTTTCTATATGTGTTTGCTGGCCCCAGGTTTCAGTAAAAAAAGAAAAAAAGAAAAAAAAAGAAGCTGCATGATTTGCTCGCTCACTTCTTCATCTGATCTAAATTATTTTTTGTGTGTTTGTCTTAATTTAAAGAAGTTCTTCATAGATTGCAGCGGACTTATATTTCTAACTAGGTAACTAACTCCCACATGTTGATTAACAATTTTGTTATAAAATTCCAACACTGTATTTTTCTACTATGGCCATGAACGAGGATGGTTTTCCAGCTTCTCAATTTCATAGAAAAGCTTCAACCCTCTAAAACCATTTCGTTGAGGAGATTTGGTCTCGCAAGTGGAATTCTCATAGTATTTATGATTGTTCCTCATTTGTGCTAAGATTCTAAAAGGAAAGGGTTTTACAAACTGAATTTACTGCTAATATTGCAGGTACGGAATGCCAATTGATTTTCAAATGTAAATTCACAAAAGAGGCTAGTCGTGGTTGCATGCATGCTAATTTCCTAAATCTTGCGCTTTACATAAGTACATAGGCAGGTATGTGAACTTGAGAACGAAGAATTTTTTTTCTTTGTAACTTTTTGTTTTGTCTTTGTTTGTTATAACATAGGTGGCAGGTAAACATTGTCATGGGTTGAGGCAACAACATAATGCTCGAGGCAATAGCAAAAGGTGACATTTATTTAAAAAATAAATACATAAAAATCCGTATGGCCCTATCTTACTCGTTAAGGTGACTTGAATCATGTGCAGTTAGGGCATGTTGCTTTCTAATTCTGCATTGGTTGTTTGATAGATTCGTAAATGCGGAAACTTGTTTGAAAAATGCTGTTAGTGCACTTGTAGATTGATCTTCTTGTTTTGGCATCATCATCGTCTCAGTTCTAGTTCTTTCTATCAGTATGCTGTTTGGTTGAATTCTTTTGATCTTGCAGTCGGTTCACTGAGCTCGTCGAGGGAAGTTATTTAAAGAAATATGATAATATCTGTGAAGGTTTTATATGCTATTATTAGAACTTTATGCTTTGATTGTTTGTTTATTTATCAGAATGTTCAATGTCTGGTTTGTTGTCAAACCTAATGAAGATCAGATCGGGCTCCTCTTTCGCAGTTTTCTGCAGCTAATATCATTTTTTTGTTTTTTTTTTTTTTTTTGTTTTTGTTTTTGGGTGTTTGTGTTATTTCTCTACTTTTTTATCTCTTCTTTTTCCCCCAATTTTATTATAGTTGTGAGCTGTAATCCTTTTTCATGTATATGTATATAGTTTTTTTTAGAATCATATATTATATGTTTCCATCGATTTGGCAGTACTGCTACTAGCCTACTATATTTAAGTCTATTATTTTATATTTAAGATTAATCTCTAAACATTTGGCCGCCAAAATTCTCACTCCACTGGTTAGCTGCGAAAATGAAGATATATACATTTGATATGATCCGAGGCCTTCATTTCAATTCCAAACAGATAGATCCCTTCTTTTCTTTTGTGATGTTTTTTTCTTGCTTTTCTTTCTCTTTTTCTATTTGGATGTTTGCTAGAATTTCAGCAGTTATTATCACTGCCTTTATTCCTCCCCACTTTTTCATATTTTCTCGCTTTCGAATATTCAATTCATAACAAACCCCTCATATTTTCAGGATTTATTTCTAGGACTTGCAAGAAATAAAATCTATCATAAACATATATTTCCTCAAATTTGATTATACAAGAAAAATATACTGTATATCCTAAATTATTCAATTCAGGAATGCTCTTCTATCTTTTTTTTTATCAGAGAAAAATATTATTCATTCATAAGATGGTATGAGGAATACCATCCAAAAAGTACAAATCAGGAACTAGTCCAATTTTCATACAGAGTTTTAGAAGACCAATCAATGAAACTATCATTCACCTTTGCATCACCTCGCGCCAAGCACCAGCTCCAAAAACAAGAGCGAATTTCTTCCAAGATTCTCTTGAAGAACATCACCGAGTTATGCTCTTCTATCTACCATGAACATATTTAATGTGTGTATGGTTTCTAAACTTAAACTTTACACAAACAAAAAAGTTATTGATGTGACATTATCACATCAAGCGTGGACACACTTAATATGCCCATGATGTATAGAGGAGCATTTCCGTCTGTCCACATGGTACAACTACATTACCGTTGAACATATTAATTGTGTTATAAGATTTATTTCCTATTAATCTATTTTTGTGGGCAGCATATTATTATTGTAATTATATTGACTATTTTAAAATATGAACTTAATTGACTGATCAAATTAATTAAAAGTGCATAGGCTATGCAATTGATATGAGCTTATCGGTGGAGACCTAATACTGGTCTAATTAGGTGTTTATTGGTTAACTTAATTGAATAGTATATAGACCACTGGTTATGGTGTCGTATGAGCGAGAAGAGAATAGTCCTGAAGGTATTTCTATGGTGTTTGGTGATCAAGTACGGTGTTTGTTCCAAGGGTTTTATGAATTGTAGGAAATTGAATTTATGTTATATGTGATTAAATAAATTCAACATAAATTACACCTACAATTTATTATTAAAAAAAAAATCTTCTTATCCACCATCCTCCCTAAACCAAGCATCAAGTAAAGTTCAAGAATGTAGCAGATCTACAAAGCCTAAGTTGAAAATTAAACAAAAGAAGACAGGTGAAAAAGAAGAATATGCGCTTTCAAGTAAATATCGCTCATTTTACAGCCTATAAATTATATTTAATAGAAAAAAAATGCATAAAAAACACATAAATAAATGTATAGTAGTACAGTACTTCATCCATTTTGTTCTATTTGACCTACATATATTTAATATGTAAAATATAAAATATACTAATATGTCAAATGAAATGAAACAGACGGAGAGCGAGTACATAGTTTATAGAAGTGGAAGAGGTGTTGAGGTTTCTCAAACTCCAAAGATGATTTAGTGCAGGGTCTTTATGCAGGTGTAAAACCAGATTAAGACAAGAGAGAAGAATAGATTTAGTTGTCAGTAGAAAAGGGTTAGGGGTATTTTGGGGATCTGTTGCCAGCCATTTCTATTCCATAATTTGGATATTCTTGTCCCTATTCGTTTGCTATCCCATTCCCAAATATGCCTTATCCTCATTCCCCTTTTTCTTTTTAATATCGCTTCTTTTTCCTCCAATAAAAATGCAATCCTCACCTAAAGGCTAAAGGGGCTTCTTTCTTCGCCGTCTCTCATATGGATTAATCTCAGATTCGTGTTAAATATGGTGTATAAAACATGTGGTATATAGAAGAAAACTGAATTTATAATAAATTCCCCCCTTTTTTTTTCTTTCTATAAACGATGAACTCTGATTTTAAATACATAAACTATCAACTTTTACAGAATTTCCTCCAAAATCAAATTCCAACCAAATGAAACTGATGTGGCACTAAAATTTAGAAACACGACATTATTTTTCAATCTTTAAAATGACCCATGATTAGTTGTCAACAACTAACATTGTTTAATGTGTTTATTCTCTGTTAATTATAGATTAAAACATTACATGCTTCAGACTTGACAATAGTTCATTAATTTAATTAGAGTATATAATTATTTTATAGCGTTTTTTCTTCATTTTTTAACTAATAAAATTAAAACTAAATATTAAATAATAAATAATAAACCTTAATTAGATGGGTGAACCTTAGTCAATTTGTGTAAAGTTAGATTTAATCATATTATCAAGAAATTGAAGAAAAATAAAATAAAAATCAAGATAAATTGATTTTAGTACCCAATTGGTACACTGAAATGGAACTAGGACATTATGTTCATTTAATTGGAATTTTTGTATAGTTTATAATGCTATACATCGTGAAAAGTTGAATATTTTCGGTAGTAACTTCCAATTGTGAATATGTTAGTTGAGTAAATATGTTAAGGTTGATTTGCTATGTATCTTTATATTAGTAAAATAAAATTGATGGGATACGTTTATAACAGCTCTAGAATGGCAAGATGTTCTATTCCTTTCTTTATAAAAAAAGGAGATAATTAACTGTCAAAAAGACTTCAACTATCTCTTCTTTATAAATGAGGAGAGATAAAAAGATAGTCATCTATTTTTCTTTTCTTATAAATGGGATGGATGAAGTATTACTTTCATTTCGTCGAATAAGCTTCATTTATTTTTTGACAATTCTGACACTCTTTTCAACGCTTCTTGATAATAGGTTTTAAAATGAATTTTTGAAGATTCTTTTCTTTTACGGGATATTCTGACAATCGTAGTATCCCGTAAAAGAAAAAAATCTTCAAAAATCCATTTTAAAACCAATCATCAAGAAGCGTAGAAAAGTGTGCCAGAATTACCAAAAAGCAAATGAAGCCGATTCGACGAAATGGAGGGAGTATAAAAGAAGCAAACTGCATTAATATATAAGTCTCGTCAAAGTCAGAATATATTTTTCAAATGTGAACCCTCAAATTTTCAAATCTACCGCATGATATTGGAGCATACTACAAAAAATATGCTTCTAGTGGCGACGGTTTTCATCACTATAAGTGTCAAAATCATCACTAAAAGTACTCAGTGATGATTTTTGTGGTTGTCGTCGAGTTGCAACTATATGTGCCGACACTATAAGTTATAGTGACGACGAGTAAATATCGTCACAACACATGAGATTATAGTGACATGCATTCTCGTCACTACAGTCAGTTACTTTTGTGACATA
Source organism: Mentha longifolia (assembly GCA_001642375.2). NCBI lineage: Eukaryota > Viridiplantae > Streptophyta > Magnoliopsida > Lamiales > Lamiaceae > Mentha > Mentha longifolia. The sequence continues at coordinate 20,904,299 of CM038111.1, forward strand.
ATTATGTTATCACTGTATTTTCTTATATATTGTGACGCATGATTATTGTCACTGAAGCCAATATCTTTAGCCACATGTGATTTTTATCACTGCATGTTCATATTTTTAGTCACGTAAATTATTCGTCACAAAAGAATGAATTTTAGTGACAAATGTATATCATCAGTAAAACTAACTAACTTGTCACTAAAATATTAAATTGTAGTGACATAAATATTGTCACTATAAATTTTATCACAATTAGTTGATCATTTAGCAACAAAATATTATTTAAAAGTATCACAATTCTAATGCAATAATGATGATTAATTTGTCGCTAATATCACAATATTATTTTTTAAAATATTAAATATTATACATATCAAATTGATATTTCGTCATTTGTCCAGTATAGGAAAAAATAATAATGAGATTACAAATAATACTAAATTAAATATTTTACACAATTCATTCAATGAATGAAATTTCTACAAAATAATCTAAAGTTATCGAAACATGTAATACAATATTAAGAGCCGAAAGGAAAAATGTCATTTACAAATTAAAATAAATAACTAACAAAATAAACGATACAATAATAACTCGATTTTAAACTAGTTTTACTATTGAACAAGAATTTTATCACCTCAATTTGGAGTCTTACTACTTTGATTGATGCTTTGAATGAGATTTGGGAGTTGAACTCTCAAAAGAGCTTCCACTTGACATTGTAGGTTCACTTCGTGGCTATTGAGTTGAGCTTGTAAGGACTCAAAGTGAGATTTCAACTCTTCATTTTGTTTCTTCAATTCTAAGTTTTCCTTTTGGTGAACAAGATTTATCCTTCTCCTCTTTAAGAAGGCGACTTGAGCCCTTCTCCACATTCTCGTAATCGGCTAGATGTTTTTTTTTTCCCAAAATTTGTTACAAAGGCATCTTCTTCATACATAGGATCTAGACCATCCTCAACCTTCACTTTGAAGCCTAAGAAGTTCATCCTGAAAAATACAATTTGTATAAGTGTTTATATTTTAAAACTTTAAAAAGTAACATGTGCACTTACATAAGCTTCTTTTGAAGCATCATAAATCCTTTTTTTTTTTTCTTTTTCTGGTTGCTGTATCGGCTCAGCGGTTGTACAAGTAGGCTCCTCTTCAGTTTTAGTATCGCGCTAAGAATTTAAAGAATTAAAAAAAATTAAAGCATTTCATATTATTCTAACTAAAAAATATATAAAATCATCCACGTAGCTCTTCGTATCAAACTTGAATAATGGACTTTATTCCACATGAATGACTAATTTTTAGATTATCTCTATCTTCCCTGTTCCTATGATTGATTTCTAAACAAAAGAAATCCACACATTACTAAACCATACACAAATTAAGTTATAATATGATCATACTTATTTTTGAATCAACTTTTAATAATACGCATCTACTGACAAAAATAAAAAGTACAAGGAATAAATTGATCACTTTTATTTATCAATTAGTTTCAACAACAACATTGTCATATATGTGATCATGTAAATTTCCAAATCAGCAAGTCACGTTAATTATCATAATCATTGCAGAAGATAGTATAGGAAAAAACTTGATCACGTAAATTGTAGAAGATAGTATATATCAGTTAGTTTCATCGACGGATAAAACAATAAATTTGATCACAATGTGATTACATAGATTTTCAAATCAGCAAACAAGAACATAATCCAAGAAAAAGCATAATCATTCTTATTTATTCATCTACCAATTTATACCTACTACCGATACAATAGTTTTATCACAAATTAGTCTTATTCCAACAATTACGGATTGGGGAACTAATTGACTGTATTTCAATTAAATCTAAGTTGATGAGGCTTAAACAAAATAAGAAATAAATACTAAACACAAAGAATAAATTCGGAACCTACATAAATCAATTATAATACAATTAGGTTTCACAGAATTCACAGAATTATTAGCAAAGTCATTCATTATTTTTGCTGAACTAAAAATTTAGCCATTCATGATAATTAAATTAAACAAGAAGAAATCTACAATACGAAAACATTACTATAGCTAAGAACATAAGAAAGAACAAGATGAATTAAAGTTAAAGCAATTAACTAGCCACGCAGAGAACTTACGTAAATTTACAAATGAAAAATTAAAATACCAATTGATTTCTCCACCCCAAAAGTTACGTCCAGTACTTGAGAAAGAGAAATTGGAAAATAATTAAAAGTTTTTGTCTCTCCTCCCAAGTGCGGCTGTTCTTCCTCAATAATGAAACCTAATTTCTGCGTAATAAGCTAAGGGAAAACTTCTAAAACCTACTGCGTTGTGATATATATACCCCATCAAATATTCTAATTAAAAATTAATATAAGAAAATAATAACTAATAAAATATTCCAAATCCTAACTTGATTCTTGACTCCTCAATTCTTCTTATATTTGCAAAAATATCCCACAATTTCATGACTTTTTTCCAAGCTCATCCTTCTCCAAAACTTGCACATTCCTAAACAAAAACACAAATAAAGTGCAAATCAAATCTAATAAAACTATAAAAATAACCAAAACTTTAGAACAATAAAAAAACACATCACTTATTAAATTAAAATATTATTTTTAATAAAACAAAAACAAATGCTGTTAATAAGTGTACATATCTATATTATGACGCACACAAAAACTGGATTTAATTAATTTGTGAACAAAGTTAATTGATTTCAACTAAGTGTACAATTACATCATTCTACCATATATAAATAATTGTTCGTCATATCATATGTTTCTTTTCAATCTTATTAAAGTGACTTTTATGAAAAAAGAAAATCCTCAAATTAATGAAGAAGAAGAAGAAGAAGAAGAAGAAGAAGAAGAAGACATTAATGAAGCCGATGATACTTCTTATTTTTATTAATTAAATGTTCTATAAATCTTTGTAATCATGCTGATATTCCTTATACCAATTTTGCCGAGTTTTCCTTTGAATAAATATTTATTTTCTCTTCATTCATTAATTTATATTAATCTTTATAATGACATCATTATTTTAATGGAATTGACAAGTGTCATAAAATTTGTTGTGTAAACAATGTATAAAATGTTGTTTCCAGCTATGGAGAAGAAATTAATAGTGAAGATGTGTGAAAAAAAAATATGATTTAGATGTGATCAATAAAATACAAGTACAATAATTAGTCACTACTGTAAACTTTTTTGTGGCAAAATAAAAATTAGTCACTATTTACATAGTTGTAGTGATAAAAATAGACTTGTCACTAATATATAGTGACAATAAATTGTGACAACATCAAAATCCATCGCTATTTTATTCATTTGTGACAAACGAAACTATTGTCATTATACATGTGTTTGTAGTGACAACCAAATTACTGTCACTGATATATAGTGACGAAAAATACTGACAACGATAAAATTTGCCACAATTGTACTATATTGTGATGATGAAAATTATTGTCACAATATATGTGCTTCTTGTGACGATATTATGATCGCCACTAAGAAAGTTGTCACAAGAGACAGTTTTTTTGTAGTATATAGCACAAAAGTGTTTGATGTTTAATTAATGAAATGATTTCTTAGCATCAAAATATTTTAAACTGATTTTTGATTGTGTAATAATGAAATTAATGATTATGTTAGTTCACTGGTTGGTAATAAACGTAAGAACATGAACAACAGAAAAGGATTAATGATAATGACAAAGTTGCTTAGAAAAAGAGGTCGTCTTATTTCCAATCATTGCATCAAAGCTTGAGTTCCTCCTCCAATAATTCATACTATTTGATAATTAAATTGATAGAACCTTCTACAGCACTAACGGGATATCTTACTTTGTTATGACATTTTCCTTAAATTACTTAAATTTCACTATGTTGTTTTTTTGACTAAAATTCTCCATTTGCTAGAAAATTGAGAATTTATACTTTTATAATTAATCATTGAAAATTATTTAAATTATATTCTTGTAAAGTAGGAATATAAATTAAAGTAGCGGTTATGACTTTTTAAGAGTATTAGAAAAGGTCCACCGTCTTAATGTGACAGCGTCATGTCTGCAACTTTTTCAGTTAGGGTTTCATTTTTTTAAATAGAGTTTAGTTTTTTTAGTTGGGTTTAAATTTATTTTTTTTTTGGTAAGATTCATTAGCTTCTTCATTTATACTATTGTCATGTCATCCGTATACATAGTTGTCATGCCCTCAATGAACATTGGAGTATTTCCTTTGTAATATACTAGTACTAGTAATACACCCAAAATATATGTACAACAACACACGTAAACTAAGCTTTCTATTTTTTAACATCTAATTTAATACATTTTAATGGTCATAATCTTATAAATTATGAAAGTTTTAATAGTAAAAGTTGATCGTTTGTTTAATATAATTTAATATAATATATTTTTTCTTTATGTGATAATGAATTGGTTTCCTCAATTTAATTCACAATATATAGATACAATTACAATAAGGAGATCTTACCATATTAGAAAGTGTATAAATACAAAGATACACAAAAGTAATAATTTTCTAGAAACACTTTATCTGAAAACCCCCTCCCCCAAGCACTGACATTGCACGTAGTCTAGGACGGTGGAGACATTCGTTCTCGCGAGCCATTTGCACTCACATCTCTTTTCTAATTCCTTACCTAGTCACTTGGTTTATTTGGACGGAGATGAATAGTCATAAGCATCGTTGCGTTCCTTTTCGTGCTTCTCACATTATTTGGCAGGTTACTCATCACCCGCATACTTTGGTCGTTGTGAGGAGGCTCCCTGCCAGAGTTCACTGGCAGGGATGCCGGCCTCAGGTTGCATTCATGCCAATTGCTGCACCCATCAAGAGGACCCTCCATTCAAGGATGGTTCGTTGGATTCCGTCAGATGCTCCTTGGGTAAAGCTTGATACTGATGCTCCTTGGGTAAAATTTGATATTGATGGTTCGTATGATGCTGCTACTGAGAGAGCGACTGGTGGTGGGCTAGTTCGTGATCACCATGGCTCTCTCCTCCGGGCTTTTTGTACTGCGGTGGAGGCTAGATCCAGCTACGTAGTGGAGCTCTGGGCTCTACTCCATAATTTGGATTTTGCCTCACTTTTTCCCTCATGTTTGGATTGAGATGGATGCTGCTGCGGTCATTGCTCTGCTTATTTCTGGCAAGCACGGTTCTACAGATATACGTCACATTATGACCCGCATCCGTCTCCGACTGCAGGGGGTTCAAGTCCGTTTCTTCCACATACATAGGTAGGGGAATCGCCGTGCTAGTTTCATGGCGCGTCGGGGGATTCAGACCAACACCATGACCCTCTTTGATGCTGCTAGCGCCCCCATGCTATTTCCTAGCGCTTGTTCGGATATACCAGCTGGGTTATCCGAACTTCAGATTCAGATATAGCTAGTGTTATGCTATTTATTTACTTTTCCTTGGTTATGTTGATATGTATAACTGTTAGTTTTTTGGAGATGGCCACCTTTGGGTCATTCTCTGTGTATTGTTACTTTTGTCTTTTTTCTCCGTTTTCATCGAGAGTTGGATCTCCTGTTGATCCTTCTCCCTTTAGGGCGGGTATTTCGGTCTATACTGGAGATATCACTCATTTTTAGTGTTATCTTCTCCAGACGTTGTATACATATATTTGTTCTTTGAGGTATATATAGGTTGGGGCTCTGTCTAACCCCTCACATTCTCGAGTGTTTTGATTAAAAAAAAAAAAAATTGTTGTTGTAAGGAGTTAGAAAATTAATATTAATACGAGTACAGAGGTACTCGAATCCCTTACAAAACGAGTCCAAAACAAAAACTCCCCTTAAAGAAGAGTAGAAGGAATGCACACAAAAGGATTATAATATCAATCATGAAAAGAATACATAGAAAAAAAAATTGAATCCACCTCTTATAGTGAAATTTAAATCCATCCACAACCTTCTCAACGTCTGGCTTTATCTTTTTGAAGATAGCATCATTTCTCGCTTTCCAAATGCTTCAACAAACACATTATCAAATACTCTCTCCGTCTCATTATGATTGACCAGTTTTTCTTTTTGGGCCATCTCATTAAGATTGACCCCTTCTTTTTTGAAAAACAATTAACACCTAAATAGTACAATTAGTAAATCCCTTATTACACTTAACTTTCCCCAATTAAATATCATCATCCACCCACCTTTCAGTATGTATAACAATATAATTTAAATTCTAAAACTTTAAATCATCATAACTTGTTTGTTTGTTCTCAGATTTTAATAATTTTTTATACCAAATTAAAGGTCTTGATACGATTTTTCATTTAAGATCAGACATCAATATGTTTTTATGCATCTATGATGCTCTAGTTTTAAAATATGTCTAAATACATAAACAACACTATATCTCTAAATACAATACACTTTACACACTAATCACTTCTGTCTTAAATCTCATGTCGAAAAGAAAGGGGTCGATCATAGTGAGACGAAGGGAGTAATATTTAAAATCATCTTCACCGTCTTTCCCCTATGAATATCCAAAAATTGGAAATAATAACTCTTAAGTGCATTCAAACCAACCATATGAAAGATTTGTAAAATATTGGTACATAAAACTTTATTTTGATTACGAAAGATTTGCCAAAGAAAGAAATGGGTTACAAATTAGAAAATAAGGTTGAGAGTATAAGGGCACTCCGAGTGGACGCAGCTCGCGGGCTCGCTGCCATAAGCAAGACCCAGAGCGAGCCTCTCGCGCGTTCAGGAGACGGTCTCATTGGAGCGAGATGGGAGCGAGCCCGTTGGTTGACCAACATTTTTTTTTAATTCAATTTTGCAGCAAAAAGAAAATTAAAATTACAAATGAACGTTGGAGCTCGAATAGCTACTCCCCAAATTCACCTATAAATTACGCTCATCATTCTCTTGTTCCTCACACCAAATTCTTCAATATCTTTTATAATTTCTTCAAATATTTTATTTTTTAAGTTAAATTCAATAATTGAAATAATTGGGTAAATATACAAATAAAAACCGAATTAGGAAATCAAAATAAAAATTGAATTATAAATCAAAATCAAAATCAAAATTTAAAAAAAAATTGAATCAAAGACCGATTTTCAAGAGAAGCTCTCTCTACCGAAAAAGTGGAAAAGAGCCTCACTTTTGGACTCTCAATTGAGAATACCGTAAGGGGAGGAAGTTTGTTTAAGTTGTACGTGCATTTAAACGAGTAAACAACTTTAGTAGGTTTTACTATTTGGCCTAATTGACCTTTATTTAATTTAATTATTGTGCACATCAATCACACAACTAAAAGATACTCTTGTCTATCCCACAAATTTTGTTTGGCTTCTAAATTATATTTTCTCGGTCTATCATTTTTAGACCTAAACTTTTTGGTAAGGAGTTTAATGTTTTGATGATATGTTAATAAATTAAAAATATTAAAGTGTTAAAAGTATAATACTCATTTCGCTTAAATTATCCACAAGAGAAAATATATATGAGTAATAAAATAATAAAATTTGACAATTAGAGTGAGACAGAGGGAGTAATTGTGGATCCATCTATTTATTTTATTTTTTTGAAATCATTAATAGAAAATTTAAAGACCGCACCACCGAGGACTCGGGATCTTTGGTCCGCCATCTAATATTTTTAGTTGTATTAAAATATTTTTATTATGGGGCCTACTACCAAAACTGGAAAGAGTCTAAAGATCGTGGACGGATGGAGTATATAAAATGGAAATTAACAAACTCACTATCCAAAATAAACATTTACAATATTCTCCTTTATTCGTCTCATTTTACTTGTCTCATATTTTAAATATATATAACGTATAAAATAATAAAATGGAACAAGGAAAATGAGACAGAAGGAATACTAAATTATAAATTACTCCCTCCGTCCATTAAGAATTTTTTTCTTTATTTGTGGCACAAATGTTAAGAAAATGTTAGGCAGTGTGATAAATTATGATAATAAATCATGATTCTTGGCACCAGAATGCAACAAATTAATCTCAAATTAAGGAATTTTGCCTCGAGTTTTAGCCGCCCCTAACCCGGATGGATCCTTTAATTTTATCCCAATTTTAAGTGTACTTGTGTCTCAAATTAATACTTTTTATAAAAATAAAAATTTAGTATAATTTGAAAATTTTAAAATTTTAAAAATTATATACCCTAATTTTAATTTATCAACCTTATTTTTATCATAAAAATTAAATTAAATTTTAAAAATAATTATAAATCCTAATTGAATAAGTGAGTCCTAATTAATAATTGCAAAATTAAACTAAATAATATTGAAATTAAAGAACAAAAATGCATTAAAAAATTGGCACAGAAATTGGTATTATAGAGTGAACTGGCGATGAAGGATCTCAAGCGCCCTTTAAAGGTGGCCAAAATAATCGTACCCGCCTACCCGTACACGTATTCGTATACGTATTCGGAGGGTTTGTACTTGTACCCGTACTCACTGGTTCGGGTTCGGAACCGTACCCGCCGAAGGCGGCAGTTCGGGTACGGGTATTGAAAGTTGGAATCGTAACCCGCCGGTTCCACGACCCACAGACCCGCAATTTTTATATATATTTCATCTAAAATATATTTTTTATTTCTTAGTTTTAATTATACATACACTCTTTTTTCTACTTTAGTGTTTTTTCCATTAAATTTTCACCAAATATGTTTTAACGGTGATTGGCCCTTAAAGATTAAAGTTTTAGATAACTTGATCTCCAATGATTTAGTATTTAGAAGTCTAGTTTATACTCCCTCCGGTCTCTTCAAGTTGAGTCGTTTCTTTTCAGTATTTGTCGTAAGCGTTTTCAAGTTTTTTGATAATGAGTTTTAAAATAACTTTTTAAAGATTTTTTTTTCGTTTATGAGATATTACAACACTTGTAGTGTCCCGTAAAAGAAAAAAATCTTAAAAAATTATTTTAAAACTCATCATCAAGACGCTTGAAAACGTTTGCCACAAATATTAAAAAGAAACGACTCAACTTGAAGACCGGAGGGAGTATTTAAATTGTTGAAATCTTTACAATAAAATAATATTTTTCTTTTACAAATAATCTGAGGTACAACTAATTGAATTTAAAATGAATTTTTTAACATTAAAAATAATAATTATGAAACCCGTTGGAACCGTCGGGTTGTACTCGTACCCGCACCTGTCTTACTTGAAATCGTACCCGTACCCTCCTATACCGTGGATAGGGTATGGGTCCAGTTTGCTGGAACCGTACCCGCTGGGTACGGGTACGGTTCTGTATCCGAACCCGCATTTGGCCACCTCTAGCGCCCTGATCTTGCATTAATTACCAACATAAGACATACTAAATCTTAAAAAATATTCATTATGTTCCGGTAAAATATCTAGAAAATAATTATATAAATCACCCCAACAAAAAAAGTCCTTTTTTTAAAAAACATAAACAATCAGTGCATAGGCACTTGTGTGCGTTTATATAATTATAAATAATTTAATTCAAGTATTTCCAGAAAATAACATTGAAAGAAACTGAAATTAGTCAAAACCGAGAACCTACTTTTGAAAAGTTAAGAAAGCAGTGTAAGCATTAATTGCATATCCTAATTAAATTTAATATTTTTAGCTCATTAAGTACCGTACTTTTCTACTCCATATGTGAAGGGGGCCTTGCTTTCGTTTTACTGTACCAATACCCACTTTGTCACATGCTTATGTGGGCGATCCCCATATTCTTAATTGTTGCATTCTGGTGCATATATGTAATTTCATGTAGCATGAAATTTCATGGGGAATTTTTTCAAAAAATAAAAAAAATAAAAAAAAATAAAATCGAGGGGAATTATGTAATATTGCGTTCTAACAATAAAATACATGACCCATTGTCAAATTACCACAATTCCATATTTATTTAGCATCATTTTTTTTGAAATGTTATTTAACATCAATATTAGGTAATATTATTGACGATTCGCACTAATCATGAATCATGATAGTGCATGCAAAATTGAGAAGTAACACATTAACAAGCTATTTTACTTATTGGGATTTGGGACGTCTCATTAAACAATTAAATATTTATTTTATTAATTAAACTAACTTATTGATTTATTAAAATATTAAACACGATACTTTATCTCTAATTAATATATCTTTTATAAAAATTATGTCTAAAAGAAAAAGTTCGTTATAATTAAATGTGAGGAAGAAGGGAGTATAATTGATTACGTGTCCCATATAACACTGTCAGTCATTTTCCGTTGATACTACTTAATTACCAAATTAAATCATTTTTTTTTTTACCAAATAAAATCTCACAAAATTCTCTTTTTCAAAGAAAATTCTCTTATTAAATTTTTAAAAGAATATACTAAAACCGCCGACATCCCACCCCCATTACACCCTTTTTTATCTCCAAACTTTAGAACCCGGCCTATAATTACTCCACTCCCAAACTCCCATTCTCCCCGAAAATCAACCCCACACCACCGCCGCCATGTCCGAGAAAGCCTGCGACCACCACGACACCTCCCGCCGCCGCATGGCGCGGCGGTGCGGCGCCGGAATCATGACGTTCACCTTCATTTTCCTCCTGATCATCCTGCTGGTGTGGGCCATCCTCCAGCCGAAGAAGCCCCGGTTCACCCTACAGGACGCCACCATCTTCAACCTCAACATCTCCGCCCCTAACGTCATCTCCACCACCGTGCAGGTGACGGTGAACTCCCGCAACCCCAACCCACGCGTCGGCGTCTACTACGACCGCATGGACGTCTACGCCACCTACCGCAACCAGCAGATCACCTACTATACCGTCATCCCCGCCGTCTACCAAGGCCACAAGGACGTCAACGTCTGGTCCCCCTTCATCTACGGCACCGCCGTCCCCGTCGCCCCTTACAACGGCCTCGCCCTCTCCCAGGACCAGTCCGCCGGCGCCATCAACCTCGTCATCAAGATCAACGGCCGCGTTAGGTGGAAGGTCGGCTCCTTCATCTCCGGCCGCTACCACCTCCACGTCACCTGCCCGGCGTACATCCCCCTCGGGAACAGCAAGAGCACCGGCATCGTCATCGGAAATGCGGTTAAGTATCAGCTTTCCCAGAGTTGTACTGTTAATGTTTGATTAATTGTTTTTGTATTTTTATTTAATTTTATTTTCCAGCTTTATTTTTGGTTTATATTTTTATATATGATGAAGAGAACTGTAAATTTGCTGGAAATAAAGAGTGAAGTGAGCTGAGGGAGATGAGGTGGAGAGACTTAATTGCAATCTTGCATTACGTGCAATTGAATGATTTATGCTTTAGTTTCAAGCTATTGTTACTATTTGTAATAATTGTTTCTTTTATTGGAAACTTTTAGTGAAGGTTAAGTTATTGATCTCTCTCTTTTCTCATTCTCATCAATCTGATCCGATCTTTATTGTATTTTAGCGTTGCATTTCCGATTACACAACAGAGATTATTATGCACATATATAATTCGTTTTCAAGACATTTTTCTAGAACTCTTCCTCGAAGATTTTGTTTTTCTCGACTCTTTTTATTTGGCTTAATCAACATTAATGAATAAATTATTTCAAATTTATGTTTGTAGTAATTAAGTGGCGAGTGTGAGTTTGTAGTGATCCTATGTAGTGAGTATGCAAGAAGAGCCATGTGATGGTAGCTGCTTCGAGGTTGTTTACGTCACCTTTCTTTTTACATTTTGTCTTCTACCCCTTAATTTATCAATGATTTTTTGGCTTTATTCGATTTTTTGCTAACATTAATGCCAACGGTTTACTCACTCCGAGTCACTCCCCTATTTCGAACCGTCAAAATGGTCAAAATGCTGATAGATGAGATATGAAAACCTGCAAAAAGAAAATTTTATTTAGCGATACGACTACATATTTGCAAATCTATTAGTCTAGCCTAATATTTGCAAAGGATACTTGTAATTTCTAATTCTAACCTAATAAGCTGACTATCGAAAAAAATCTTTTATTTTTCTATTCCCTCCGCCACTTTAAACTTTAAAGATGATAGTACGTTTTGTTACCATAAAATTTGTAATAATGGAGCTTGCGGCCTAAGATATTGCATTCAATTCTCTACTAATATTTAAAAAATAAAATAAACAATAAGTCCATCGCAAATACTGGTCAGATTAATAATTACTGGAGTACTATACTAGATTCCAATTCTTTCTGTTGAAAAAATTACTACAATAAAATGATTGCTGAGGAATGAGATTAACCGTCCTAGAATTTGTGCAATATATTGTTGTGGTATTATATTATACTTGTGGTATTACTAATATACTTGTGGTATTATATTATATAATACCTCCTCGATATGAAATAAGTCCACGATATTAAATACCTCCTCGGGGTGGTTTTAATTATTTTGTAGTAGTAGTAGTTTATTAATTCTGTCAGAGCTTAATTCCTAGTGGCGAACATTTAATGATCATGGAAATGGGTTCTTTGATAAAATGATGACCGAAACGATCAGGTCTTCAAACTTCAAATATTATCAAATAACGTATAATATTTTACTACATACTCTCTCCGTCCCATAAAAAATTGTCCGTGAAATGAGACATCTTCTACTAATAAATTATTAATCACCTTTAAATAAAAAAGAGATAGTGATCACTTTGCGTTCCCTAATGGGGAAATATATAGTTCGTACAGCAATCTACGACTAAAATAGAGCGGATATTCAGTAATTAATTGTCCCATGTTTAAGAAACTATTTATTCTGAATAGGGACCGAAAGAGTATATCATAGCATTTCACTTCACTGAGTACTGCTCTAATATCCACATTGGGAATGTATCTATGGATGTCGTGATAATGGTATTAAAATAAAAAATTTAATAAATATGGTACAAAAAATAATTAAACTCTACAAAAAAAAAACTAAACCATACCTAAAAAAATTAAACCATAATTTGAAGAATTACCAACGTAGCTCTTCCATATCAACAGTGGATACTTAAAAGACATCACAGAAGTATATATTTCTGAAGCATGGGACAATTACTTAGAAGTAAATTTTGTGCTGCCCTTGCTATCTGATACTAGTATAAATAGTTTAAATAGTGACCTTTTGTCCACCCAAAATCAGAGAACCACGATTTATCAAAATGCAGGTTACACACACACACATATATATAAGGGGAAAAAAAAATGCAACATCCATACTATACACAGTGAGGCAGAAGATAGTGCAAGTACAAAAAGGAGAAACATTCACTCTGTTATGTTAAAACAGAGCTTAGCCTCATCCCATGGTCCATTTATCTCAAATTTGTACTCTTGAATTCTAATCAGCCAATAGGGACACACCAAATTAACAAAAACCAATATGCTCCACAGCAAAATGAAGAGCAATTGATGCAACTGATAAACAAAATACAGAGTCACAGCCATCAAACTCAACGAGAAACTCAGGTGCAACCTAAACGAGCAAATAAGAAAACTTGCAAGGAGAACAGAACGATGGTAAAGACATGAAGCCTGAAAAGAAGTCTAAAGAGCCCCGGAATCTTCGACTATGGAACCATAATATTTATGCAGAAACAAAATGGAGTACAATGAGAAAGGCTGTGAGTGCCCAAATCGAATCTTCACTAATGGAGCGTGTAAGCGTGTGATATATAGGAGACAGAATGTATAAGCCGGTTATGAAAAAGGAGCGAGGTTCTCAGGATATAATTCAGCAGTAGCTCAAATGATAGAATCTCTGAGGTAAAAATGACTATTACGAAACCACACACAAGAAGAGCAATGTCAAGTAACAAGAGAGACTGTTCACTGAAGATGGATCTAAGTGTATAAGTCCAGACCAAGACCACTAGAGAAACGATGCACAAATATTGTGAGATGGAAACTGCATCTAGGATAACCTTAACCAAATCTCTTTTCACGACATTGGCATTCATGATCATGTCTTCGAGGAAAGATTCATCAGAGTAGTTGTCGTCGAATCCGGGTTGCATTCCTCCATAAGCAACTTTTCTCCATTTATGAATTCTTGGAGACAAGCTCTTATGCAAGTGTGGCTCCATTGATATACCACACCTATATGGAACCTGAACAGATATTTAAAAGGCTGTTATCGTGAGATGGCTGCATGAATACAAACAATTATACAATCTCAAATCTTTTAATACAATCAAAGGCCGCAAGAATCACAGATGGTTCTTAATAGACTGATTTGTGGATGAATTCAGAGAAAGATCTCGCAGCAAACCACTTACATTGGCTAAAAAAAAGCAAATTGGTATTTCAAAGTATAACAGCCAGTTGCGACAAATGGTGGGGTACAAACACAAGCTCAATAGCAGCAACAACAACTAGTACAGCAAACAGAATAGACTGGAAATTCAAGAGAAAATCAGAGTAGTGGAATTTTACCTAACAACTGCATAAATGGAGTTATTAATATGGCAATAATTCCTATTTGAGCATGTAGCAATAATGTACATTTAGCTACAAAGCTACCAAGAAACAAGCAACAAACTCAATAGCATAATTATTCAAATAACTGGTTTGCGTTTTTATCTTGTTTGACGAATACCATCAAAGATGGTGCATGGTATCAGAGGTTTGCAGGGTTTTTTTTCCTTCTTTCAAGAATTGCACAACCAACAGAAGTAACACAACTTCGGTAAGAATTCTCTTGAAATGAACAAATCTTATGAAGTAATTACTCATACCAGTATGTGGATTTTTATGATTTTCATATGATTGGATAATTTTTGAGTAAAATATCATGACTTACGCATTCGGTGAGATTTCACATAGGTTAGGACATATTTTACAGACACATCAAAGGTAGGGATCACTGGGATAGAACCTAAAGTCAACCAGAAATATAAATTGGGCTCAGTTTCATCCTGCAAATTAGTCTGGGCTTCTACTTTGAGCACTTGAGCTTCATATCTAGATCTGTCAAGCGTCAACAATGCCTAGCCGATCACACGATCTGAGAAATCTCAACCTAACCAGACCTGTTTGGTTTGTAGATTGGGCAGGTGGGACATATATATATAATCATATTACCTTTATCAGATCTTTTGTTCCTCCTTGAATTTGACTCCTTTGAACAAGGTAAAATATGTTTATTGTAAATTTTATTCTATTAGACATACCCCGTGTACTGTGTTATGAAATATTTACAAGTTAGGTCATAATACATTGATTTTCCTATTACAAACGAGAGTGACAATTCAATTGAAGGTAAGCCAGACAACAATCTATTCCATCAACAAATTTCATATTTCCAAATATGTTCGGAGCAATCAGTTTCTTTGTATTGAAGCATCCCTTCATTTTGATTTTATGTATCAGTTCCTATTTCGATACATCATTTATGTTAAGCAGGTTAAATGGAATCTAATCCCATACTGCGTTATCAACCGTTTGATGGAGATGGAAGAGAAAGCTGTTAACAAGAATTACAGGAATCAAAGCTGATAATCTATTATATATATAAAAGCACATCCATTGTGCCAAATTGGTTTCCCGCCTAAAAGACCTATTCCTCTCCATTGCATTTTTTTATTTATTTTTCTGCAAAAGTTAATATTTTCCAATACAATTCATCACATCTATTACTATATTTAATAAGCAACAATTTTGCCACCGAAATTGGCTTCAATAGCTGCAAAAAGAGTCAAATAGACATCATGTATATACAGCAAATTCAGGTTCCCAATTTTCATCTGATAAAAGTTGGTGAGCATGGCTAAGAGTTGGTGACTGTTGTTGACAACACATTTTGTTTCTGCATTCAAACTTAAATATTCAAATTTAGATATCAAAAATCTGCTTATCATGTTTTTATGCAGAACTCCAAGTTAATTCTCATATTTTTGTTCTTCCATTTTTTTTATGCTTCCGAGCTCTTTTTTTGTTGTCAACTTCTACTACTCCGATGCATATTACAATAACATGAAATACATAAAAACAGATAATTAATAATACAAACATGTTACCATCAAATGCAGAGACAACTTCATAAGATTGCTTTGTCTAGCTATAAACAAAGATAACATGATCTATATTAAGGTATTCATAACTATACTCATATATGCAACATTCAAGAAATATTTAGACGTAAAATCCAAATTATTGAGTTCCAATAATCCAACTTACTCCCGAAAATCTGCAGCACAACAGCGAATAGTCCCCTTAGAAAGTCCATTGATCTTTAACATGTTAACTACCTTAGGCAATGATGTTTGAAAGTGATCTGAAATTTCCTGCAGTCTAGTCCCCTTTTAAGTTGACAAAAAACGCCATCGGGAAATAGAGCTAGAGATAGGGATAGGGATCCTAGTGATAGAACACGGGGATGCAATTCGTTTTGAGTTGAAGTCTTCATAAGAGTGTAGAAGTTTGGTACCAATAGTCAAATTCCTTGAGAGCAGTTCCTTTGAGATTTTAGGCCAAAAAGTAGTGGTATCTTTAGGTTGAGGAAGGTTGAAAGCAGGCAAACTGACCAAGGATGAGATCGATCCACTAGGTTCTTAGATTTTATTCGTATCAACATTTTTTGCTAAAACTGTCCCTTTTATCGAATAAACACCGCGTAACTGTATCTCATTGGAATGATTATTATACACTTACAAAATGACTATTCTAGTATCCTATAAACTTTTATGGCATCTGTATATGCATACATGGTTCCCTACTGCTGTTCATGAATCTTGTCTTCATCTAGCTACTTCAACTCACAGCTTAGGAGCATAAAAAGGTTGGATAATGCAGGTAGGGAATAAGATTTCATTTAATATGCTTTTTTCCCCATATCTGGTTAACAACGAGCTACAATTTTCAACTTTCTAAGAAATGAAATTCGATCAACAAACATAAGGGAAGTATCTCAAAATCAGATTGCAACCATACTCATTCAACAAACCAAACGATGGATGAAAATAGATAATCAGTATTAATCTGCTCTCATTGTACCCAAAAATATTTAAAAAAATATATAAACCTAATTTAATTGTTTTAACAATGGAGTTTAACAACCTGCCTGCTAAAGATTCATGCCTCTCGTGTGTTAGGATGACAACGGGAAATACAAGACGTGCCGGCGAAAGAATGGCGGACGACGGTGAACCGGCGCCGGTGGCGTAAGGTAAGGAATTATGGTAAGGGCAGTCCCAATGTCGATCCCCAATTGTGGGATCTCTCCCACTTTCCGGTGGGAGAGATCCCACACCCGAAATATGTCCTAATGCACGGGATCTCTCCGAACTTTTTTTTATTTTTTTATTCAATTTGTTTTATTAAATAATTTATTTTAATCTCGATTTTTATTTTGATTTAATATCTCGATTTTTATTTCAATTTACATGTCTATTTTTTATTTTGATTTATATGTTGATTTTTTTTTTTTTATTTCGATATTTAATTTTTTTTAAAACATTTCATTTATTGAATTGGAATATGCAACATTACGTATGATTAAAATTTAAAACACAAATGAAAATTCCTAATCTCGACTGCTATGACTTTATAATTCCTTGATCAAATCGTTGATGAGGTTTCCGTGACGGGTCGAGTCGCGAATATTGCAAGTCCGTTCAGCATACTCACGAAATGACGTTGTACCTCCTTGCTCCACTGTAGGCCCACTACTGCTAAAAGCCTCATCTTCAGGAGGAGCCCATTGCGTCGCCATCGGCTCTTCGTTCTCGATTATCATGTTGTGCATGATGATGCAAGCATGTCACGCCCCGATTCTCGAAGGAGGAGAAAATCGTGAATCCGGACGCGACTGAGGTTGGAAGGAAGAGGCGGGGAAAGAAAGGGGGAACTAATCTTATATAAATAAACCGGATATAATGTGCCAAAAGAATTTGGTAGAATTCTTCTTAGAAAAAGGAGCAAACCTAAATAAAAAATGACAATAGATAACAAAGAGCTGCATTCATTAATAGCATAAGGATCGTTTTAAGTTCAAATGGCTCAACCGTAGTTACAAAGGATAATCTTAATGCATAAAAAGAAGTTAAAGAGTCTAAGCTCTTATCAAAAGACATAACAACTTCAAGGAACAAAGTCGATAGTTGAACACAAAAGATGAGCAACTAGCGGAAGCTTATTGACAAAAGGAGAACCCTCGCCTCAGCTCTTCCCCGTCAGCACTGTCTGCTCAACCTGAAAACATTTGAAAAATATTTGGGCTAAGTACTAATGTACTCAGTGGGCTTAGCATTTGATAAACAGTTTATCAAAAACAAAATACAGTTTATCCATTATCATAAGACATAACCTGGAAGGTTTTGTAAAAGAAATACATCCAAGTATGTCAAAACATCATCATTTTCCTTAGCGCGCATTTGTCACACTCTACAGTTACTCTTACTATGACCCCGGACCTCTAGCCACTGTCGGGTCCATTAACATTCATTTTGGACTTTGGGTCGAAACCCAGAGAGTCCCATTCATCGATAGTACACGAGAGAGATCAACCAATCGCAATACTATCAGGGTGTATACACAGTTCAAAGTTAGTGTATTAGACTGAACTAAGAACCTCGATCGATTAACTTCAGAGCATTAAACTTGTAGAGCGCACAAGAACATTTTATGGATAAACAGTTTTCATTTTGTAAATATCAGAGCATAATATAACTCAAAATATGTTTGGAAGTAAAGCCCACCTTTCACAACTGTTTCAAAATTGAAACTTGAATTCTGGAGCGAATAGATCTTACTTCTCCGTGGTATCCTGGCCTACAAGACGAGTTTAGTCTTAGCAGGTTTCATTGATTTTGCCTTAGCGCATATTTACTAAGACTACTTATTATTCTTGATTCGCTTTGCCCCATTCTTTATTAAAACTTGATTCTTGGATTATAACACCAACAACCTTAACATTATTCCTTTTTATTACGAAAGGTTAGGAAACCTTACGTCCCTTTATGCCTTTATTAAGGAGAAGTAGATAAACATTTTAATAGTTATTTATAAATACCTCTTCATATATATATATATATATATATATATATATTGATCACATAATAATCATTAAAGATTTTAACTTATAAGTTTATAATTCTATCCTAAGTATTCATGAAATAAATACTCTAGTATTATCAATTTATCAAAATTTCGTAATAGAAGCTTTATTGCAAAGTTTTAGACTTAGTAAAATTGTTTATAGATTTATTCCTTAATCTTTATTAAGGGCTTATTAACCCAAATTTATACTTTGAATATCTCAGCCATCAACCAATTCCAAAAGCTGTTTCTACACTAGATAATGTAAAATAATTTTTCAAAAAATTATTCTGTGAGTAAAAACATTTTATTTCATTTATTCACGAGCTAAAAACACCCTAAATAGTACTTTAAAAATATAAATAAAATTCCAAAAATTCTGAAATTTTTACCGTGTGTTCCTGAGACTATTATAAGCATACAAACTTTCCAGATTTCAAAAATACTTATTTTTGAATCATCTTTCATATTTAAAACGAAAATACATATATATTTCTTAAAAATCTAAAAATATTCACAGGGCCTTAATTAAATCTGGAAAAATATAAAATAGACACCTTATGCTTTATAATAATCATGTATAAATTTTCATACCAAAGAAAAATCGTTTGCTATAGTTTCGATCCCAAACATGCTCCGATGAACATAAATTAAACTCTTTCTTTCTAATCTGAATTTCTAAGGTAATGAGCAGCTCGTTTTTCATGCTAAGATCATTATTATTATCTGCTATAATCCATGTTTAAACATGCTAGATTAGGCTCTAAGAATTGAGCAGAAACGGGTTGAGAACAACAACCTTTGAAGATCTAAACTCCTTCGTCTTCTACTAGGTTCTGCTATCTCCTTCCTCGTTCCTCTTCCTTCGTTCTTCCTTCACGTTTTCTGCAGCAAACCCCACTTTCTAGGGTGCTGCAGATTCTGCTAGTGTGAGTGAGGGGTAGTGAGCAAGGAAAATGGGTAGAGAAAGGAAAAAGAAATGGAGAATGGGATTTGTGTTGCTTTCGATTGAATGAGGGGAGAAGGGGTAGTAAGTTAATTTTTCTATTTACTAAATTGTGTGGTGGAAAAGGTAAAGTGAGGTGGGTAATTCATAAGCCATACATTAATTATAATAATAATATATATGCTACTAATCTTGAACTAGTAATCTAGCCTAGGTGGAAAAATATCTAATTTTCTCTCTTCATACTAACATTGTCGGATCCACTTAAGAGAATGGGGTATATGACTTCTTCCTTTTCTTTTCTTTTTAATATTATAAAATTATAATATTACTAATTTTCATAAATAAGTAATAAGTACATCTCTACTTACACTCTTTATCTAATTCATACTTACGTATATATATATACATACATATAAGCAACTATTTCTCAAGTTATCTCCATGCTTATAAATTAAATATATAAAAATATAATCAATTAAGCACACCTATAGCATTTATTAAAAATATGCTAAGTACAAATAATAAAAAAAAATCACATTATTAATATAACATAATTTATAAATTGTTGGAATATAAAAGAAGATTTTCTTTTTCTCCGGGCAGGAGTCGTCTTAAATAAAAATTCTAAATTTTCTCGTAGAATTAAATGGGAAAAAGACGGGGTATTACATCCTTCCCTCCTTATAAAAATTTCGTCCTCGAAATTTGCGTACCTTGAAAATCTAGTTTGGGATACTGAGCTTTCATCTTATCCTCTAACTCCCACGTGGCTTCTTCTAATCCGTGGTGATTCCATAATACCTTGACGAACGGAATATGCTTGCTTCTTAAAACCTGAACTTTCTATCCATTATTCACATTGGCTTTTCATCATAACTTAAATCTTAAGCTAGGACAACTTCATCATAATTAGTCATATACTTATCATATTCATTACTCTCATACTCTTATACCTTGTCAAATAAAAGATGTGAAATGAATGATATGGAATTAATCAACCTTGAGAATCAATTAAGGGTTAAATCAGAAGGCTTTGATATCAAATGAAGTGTTAAGATTTCAATGCTATGAGATAAACAATCGGCTGATTTGCCATTGCTTTTAAGAATTGATTGTAAAAGCTTCAAATGAGGTTCCACAATGGATCTTTGAATTTTGGATTGAATCAAAGAAGTATATCTTTCAAATGGAGAAGGTTCCAAAGTTTTTGAACATGTCAATTGATCACAATAATTAAACTTTTAGAGCTTAAGTGCACATCAAGGCAGAATGGTTGGGGATCAAAGAATGAATCATAAATGAATTCTAAATTGGGATCATGATACATGGATGGAAAGATAACAAGATTATTGACATTTTAGAGTCGAGTAGATCATGAGATCGAGTTAAGTGGTCTTTAACATTGAATGAACAAAGGATATAAACTGTTGGTTATCATATCTCACTCATATAAAATCTAAACACGGCATATAATCTGGATTTAAGAAGCTAAGACATGAGGCTTGTTATTGTACAAAGTTCATGAATTTAGGACGAGTGAGTTGAGAGATATTAGACTCTCATTAGCGGAGTAAATTCTGGACACAAGAAATTTGGCAGAATGAATACATCAACTTTGAGCGAGTATATCTCACTCATCATAAGTTCCAATAGAGAAAATAAGATGGCTATGGATAGTTAGGATAGAGGGCTATCACATATTAAGATTTCATGATTTTAGATAAAGTAGAATGTGAGATATCGATCTATCTTTAAGAGAATAGAATCTGGAAACGCAGAAATTGATAGATTCAGCATGTGAAGTTTGAACTGGGATATCTCACTCATTTCTTGGTCAATTTGGGTATATGAGATACCAACAAAAAGCTGAGACAACAAGGAACAACTTTCATGTTGTAAGTTTCTTGAATCAAGTAGAAGGTGCTAAAAAACGTAGATGAAAACAGATAGAAGACCTGTTTCTGCAGAATTCAACATATGGACATGTCGACTTTGAGACATCACTACGAGCGCATAATTATGGCATACGAGATGGCTATGGAAAGCTAATACAATGAAATTTATGAAAAAGGAATCAAGTTCATTGATGGCATGAATTTCTCAGAATCAAGCTCGGAAGTACACTGAATTTTTCTAAAATTCGAAGGAGGAGTTTTCTCTTGAACACAAATCATCCGAGAGAGGGTTATACCAATAAATCATCTACTATTTCATCAAGATCAACAAAGGAGATGAACAAGCAACTGTACAAGGTCGAGCTCATGGAGAACAAAAGGGGTTTTTGATTTATTTATTTATTTATTTATTTTTTTGCATGAATGTTCATAAAATGAAATGTAGATCAATAATATGAAGAAAGATCAAACATGCATCAACCTAGCTCAAGAGGAATGATTCTTGATCATCAAAAACAGAACTGAATCCTAGTATACCACTCGAAATCATGCTCTATACAATTAAGGAGGTGAAGACATTACCTCAAGAAAGGAAAGAAATCAAGTTTTGTTCTTCAAGCATAAAAATTGAAGCTTGCATGTCCTAGTTGCAGCCCTTTGATTATGAAACTATTGCCATTTTCTTGTTCTAAAGGTGAAATAATGGGGGCTTGCAAAGAATGGAGGTGATCAGAGTGGTGAAGGAAATTCAAGAGAGAAGTTAGAGCCTTTCACTCTAGAATGAGGAAATGTGATCTCAAATGAGGGGTGTAGCCTTATTTACAGGTGCTATTCTCTCTCATCTCTCTCTCATACATGATCTATATGCTTTGGATCAAACATATATTTTCTTAACCGCATGCGAGACGTGGAACACATTGTGCACATCTCCTATGCTTGGCAGTAGTGCCAATCTATAGGCTACAGACCTATCCTGTCTAAAATCTCTAAAGGTCCTATATAATGAGGTCACAACTTTCCTTTTTTGCCAAAACGTATCACCCCTTTAGTAGGACATACTTTGAGAAAAACTCAATCTCCAACTTTAAACTGTAATCCGGATTGACATCAGCATGAAACTTTTGTCTATCTAGGACCCCTTTAATCATTGCTTAAGTATGTTAACATAAATCATAACAACATAAGGACAATAGCTTCTAGGTCAATCAGGTTATCGTCTTCCACGTAACCTACTTTTGATTCGAACTTCGTGTCATAAGGCTTTCTTGCTTCATTTCTATGTATTGAACTAATGCTCTTAAATCCATTTAAGTCCCTTTAAATTGTAGAGGCACTAAGCCAAAACAACTAACATTCACTTTCTTTTGGTGGCTTAGGCAAGTAGCCTAACAACATCATTTGCATAACATTTTTTTCATTGGTAACAAGGCTCAAAGAGACTCATTTCAAAACATCTTCATTTCAAGCCGGAAGAATTCGGGGAATCCAACAAGGCAATATTCATTCTTAGTTAAGAGGCACAAGGTCCAAATAACCACATTCTTCTTCGTAAACATTTTCCATAAGAAAATATCATAATATATTTATCCGCACTCACTTATAAGTTTAAAATATTAACCTTCATTGACTGCAGTGTGACGGCGAGCTGAGGGTTGCCTTAGACACTTAGAAGTCTAGAGATACTATTTTAGACTTGACATGAATCAATTTACAGTAATCAGAGCCATGAAAGAACTTATGCTCTGATACCATTCTGTCACGCCCCGATTCTCGAAGGAGGAGAAAATCGTGAATCCGGACGCGACTGAGGTTGGAAGGAAGAGGCGGGGAAAGAAAGGGAGAACTAATCTTATATAAATAAACCGGATATAATGTGCCAAAAGAATTTGGTAGAATTCTTCTTAGAAAAATGAGCAAACCTAAATAAAAAATGACAATAGATAACAAAGAGCTGCATTCATTAATAGCATAAGGATCGTTTTAAGTTCAAATGGCTCAACCGTAGTTACAAAGGATAATCTTAATGCATAAAAAGAAGTTAAAGAGTCTAAGCTCTTATCAAAAGACATAACAACTTCAAGGAACAAAGTCGATAGTTGAACACAAAAGATGAGCAACTAGCGGAAGCTTATTGACAAAAGGAGAACCCTCGCCTCAGCTCTTCCCCGTCAGCACTGTCTGCTCAACCTGAAAACATTTGAAAAATATTTGGGCTAAGTACTAATGTACTCAGTGGGCTTAGCATTTGATAAACAGTTTATCAAAAACAAAATACAGTTTATCCATTATCATAAGACATAACCTGGAAGGTTTTGTAAAAGAAATACATCCAAGTATGTCAAAACATCATCATTTTCCTTAGCGCGCATTTGTCACACTCTACAGTTACTCTTACTATGACCCCAGACCTCTAGCCACTGTCGGGTCCATTAACATTCATTTTGGACTTTGGGTCGAAACCCACAGAGTCCCATTCATCGATAGTACACGAGAGAGATCAACCAATCGCAATACTATCAGGGTGTATACACAGTTCAAAGTTAGTGTATTAGACTGAACTAAGAACCTCGATCGATTAACTTCAGAGCATTAAACTTGTAGAGCGCACAAGAACATTTTATGGATAAACAGTTTTCATTTTGTAAATATCAGAGCATAATATAACTCAAAATATGTTTGGAAGTAAAGCCCACCTTTCACAACTGTTTCAAAATTGAAACTTGAATTCTGGAGCGAATAGATCTTACTTCTCCGTGGTATCCTGGCCTACAAGACGAGTTTAGTCTTAGCAGGTTTCTTTGATTTTGCCTTAGCGCATATTTACTAAGACTACTTATTATTCTTGATTCGCTTTGCCCCATTCTTTATTAAAACTTGATTCTTGGATTATAACACCAACAACCTTAACATTATTCCTTTTTATTACGAAAGGTTAGGAAACCTTACGCCCCTTTATGCCTTTATTAAGGAGAAGTAGATAAACATTTTAATAGTTATTTATAAATACCTCTTCATATATATATATATATATATATATATATTGATCACATAATAATCATTAAAGATTTTAACTTATAAGTTTATAATTCTATCCTAAGTATTCTTGAAATAAATACTCTAGTATTATCAATTTATCAAAATTTCGTAATAGAAGCTTTATTGCAAAGTTTTAGACTTAGTAAAATTGTTTATAGATTTATTCCTTAATCTTTATTAAGGGCTTATTAACCCAAATTTATACTTTGAATATCTCAGCCATCAACCAATTCCAAAAGCTGTTTCTACACTAGATAATGTAAAATAATTTTTCAAAAAATTATTCTGTGAGTAAAAACATTTTATTTCATTTATTCACGAGCTAAAAACACCCTAAATAGTACTTTAAAAATATAAATAAAATTCCAAAAATTCTGAAATTTTTACCGTGTGTTCCTGAGACTATTATAAGCATACAAACTTTCCAGATTTCAAAAATACTTATTTTTGAATCATCTTTCATATTTAAAACGAAAATACATATATATTTCTTAAAAATCTAAAAATATTCACAGGGCCTTAATTAAATCTGGAAAAATATAAAATAGACACCTTATGCTTTATAATAATCATGTATAAATTTTCATACCAAAGAAAAATCGTTTGCTATAGTTTCGATCCCAAACATGCTCCGATGAACATAAATTAAACTCTTTCTTTCTAATCTGAATTTCTAAGGTAATGAGCAGCTCGTTTTTCATGCTAAGATCATTATTATTATCTGCTATAATCCATGTTTAAACATGCTAGATTAGGCTCTAAGAATTGAGCAGAAACGGGTTGAGAACAACAACCTTTGAAGATCTAAACTCCTTCGTCTTCTACTAGGTTCTGCTATCTCCTTCCTCGTTCCTCTTCCTTCGTTCTTCCTTCACGTTTTCTGCAGCAAACCCCACTTTCTAGGGTGCTGCAGATTCTGCTAGTGTGAGTGAGGGGTAGTGAGCAAGGAAAATGGGTAGAGAAAGGAAAAAGAAATGGAGAATGGGATTTGTGTTGCTTTCGATTGAATGAGGGGAGAAGGGGTAGTAAGTTAATTTTTCTATTTACTAAATTGTGTGGTGGAAAAGGTAAAGTGAGGTGGGTAATTCATAAGCCATAAATTAATTATAATAATAATATATATGCTACTAATCTTGAACTAGTAATCTAGCCTAGGTGGAAAAATATCTAATTTTCTCTCTTCATACTAACATTGTCGGATCCACTTAAGAGAATGGGGTATATGACTTCTTCCTTTTCTTTTCTTTTTAATATTATAAAATTATAATATTACTAATTTTCATAAATAAGTAATAAGTACATCTCTACTTACACTCTTTATCTAATTCATACTTACGTATATATATATACATACATATAAGCAACTATTTCTCAAGTTATCTCCATGCTTATAAATTAAATATATAAAAATATAATCAATTAAGCACACCTATAGCATTTATTAAAAATATGCAAAGTACAAATAATAAAAAAAATCACATTATTAATATAACATAATTTATAAATTATTGGAATATAAAAGAAGATTTTCTTTTTCTCCGGGCAGGAGTCGTCTTAAATAAAAATTCTAAATTTTCTCGTAGAATTAAATGGTAAAAAGACGGGGTATTACAAAGCATACATAACATCTTGCATATGATCGCTGAAGTAGAGTCGCGATGGGCCTTGGATGATTCCCCACCGCATTCTCAGTACGCCAAAAGCCCTTTTGACGTCTTTTCGAGTCAACTCTTGCTTTGCTTTGAAAAGTTCAACTTTCGGGTCAGCCGCGGCAGTTGGGCTTTAGACGAAAATGGGCCACTTCGGATATATCCCGTCAGCAATGTAGTAGACCATGTTGTATGCTCGTCCATTCGCCGTGAATTGAATGGGCGGAGCTACCCCATTCACAACGTCGTTGAAAAGGGGTGATTGGTTTAGGACGTTAATGTCGTTGTTGGAGCCATAACTTCAAAAAAAGCATGTCAAACCCACAGATCGTGAGAGGCGACCGCCTCTAGGATGATCGTGGGAACCCCCTTATCACCACGAACGTATTGCCCCTTCCACGTAGTCGGGTAATTCATCCAACTCCAGTGCATGCAGTCAATACTACCTAGCATCCCCGGAAAGATGTGGCGTTCCTCGTGCATACGCAGCAGTCTTTCACAATCAGTTGCATTGGGCCGCCGCAAATAGTTGCCTCCAAAAATAGCAACGATTGACCTACAAAATCGCTTCAGGCAATCGACGGTCGTTGTCTCTACCATGCGCAGGTACTCGTCGATGTGTACACTAGTCCAAGAATGGTAGCTGATCATTCAAGGACCCGAATTCGATTCATGAATTGGCCATGCGCCAATTAACAGATAGGTATCATACAAAAAATTAAAAATATTTATGGCATGACAACACTTTTAAAAGAGCTACTGATCTAATAAAACATGTTTTGTTTTATAGAAAGCCCACCTCGTTGTTTTTCTTTACTGCAACGAGGCTTGATCTCTGCTCCTGCTACTGTCCCTCCTTCGTGTACCCTTGAAGAAGATGAGGCTGTAGTTGCTAGCTACTTCTTCTCCTCTTCCTAGCTCTTCTTTTCTTCTCTCCCCTTGAAGCTTCAAATATTTGGTGAATGTTTGAGTGTTTGAGGTGTGGTTCTAAATTTGGATGGAGAGGGTGAGTATATAGAGGTCCTTTGAACTTCTAGGATTAGAGTAGTAAGTTGACTTGAGAGGAAAGGTTTGTAGTTTCTCAATGCTTCTATTTCCATGTTATTTTTGGTTCTAGGTTGAGAGGTAGTATGCAAATTTTGCTTTTCTTTTGCAGCTCTGATTTCTCTTCTCTCTTGTCTCTATTTGGTTAATTTGACTGCCCCCCCCCCCCTCTTTTGTCTAAGCAAGGTGTGTTTGTCTAAGAGTGTATTTCTTAATCTTGGGCTGAGGGTGGCTGAATGTAGTAGATCGAAACTACCTATTTTTGTGTTATTCTTGTCTCCATTGTGAGATTGTATGCAGATCTGTTGTTTGTCCCTTTGTTGCAACATTTGACTTCTTAACTCTTTTGTTTTACTAACTGAGCCTTCTTTCTTTTTGCAGGTGTAGCTGCTCTTGCTCTCTATCACAACTATCGAGGCTGACCTTTCCCTTTGTTTTTCTTACAGATTGCAGCTGCAATATGGATGCTACTGTGGCTGGATTTTGAAGTAAAAAGGGAGCTGGGTTTTATTCCCTTTTTAGAGGGTTAGGAGTTTGGCTATTGGTTTGCTAATGAACTCTTATAATATTTGTTTTATCTGTTGAACTGTAAAGCTATATGTTGAAATCTGATGGGATTTGAAATGTTGTTCTTTGTCTGCTTTGATCAGACATTGAGGCTGTGAACATTTTGTAACATCCCTACTATTTATTACTTCGCTGTTTCAAGATTGTTGACACATTTCTTTTCCTTTATTTTTGGCACACATTTCCACGCTTCTTGATGATTGATTTTAAAATAATTTTTTGAAGTATTTTTTTATTTACGGGATACTACGACACACGTAGTATCTCGTAAAAGAAAAGATACTTCAAAAATTTATTTTAAAATCCATAATCGAGAAGTGTGAAAATGTGTGCCAAAAAGAAAGAAAAAGAAACGTATCAACAATCTTGAAACAGATGAAGTATTATCTAAATAGACTTTCTTTTCAATAGCTAAATTAGGAGTTTATTTAATTCCTTCTTGGGCTCTTGTAGTTGTTGGGCTGCAACAACAGATTTCAAAGGGCTTGGCCTGATAATTAATTATTTGGACCTTGGTCCGATCTAATAAATTAATTGGGCCTTGGCCCAATTAAATAAAATTGAGAAGTCGACGACCATCTCTTACTAGAGCTTATTTGATCAACATTTAGCAAATGTGATCGAGAATAATAACGATTCGTTTATTCGGATACTAATTACTTATTGAAAACTAAATAATATAGAAATCAAATTGCTACTTGATTCTATCATCACTGCTCAATCAATTTCTCGAAGAATTAACTATAGAAGTCGAGTCGCTACTCGATTCAATTATTGCTCTCTAAGCAATTGTTCTAGAAATCTCAAATACTAAAATTGATATTATTTCTCAACTATCGAGATTAACTACAAATTTAGTTAAGTGAAATTACGGGGCGTTACAAGTTGTTGGAACGCTCTTGGCACCTCGTCGGAGTCGCTTGAAGATGTTGACGATGAAGACATTTTTTTTTGTAGCTTTTTGAGAAAAAAAGATGGAAAAATTGAAGATGAATTTGTGTGTGAAAGATGTATTATTGTGTGATATGTGGGTGTGTGTTGAGATGTATTTATAGGAAAAAAATTTAGACCGTTGGGGGGTGGCAACGACTACAGCCGAATTTTCAATATTTTTTAATTTTTTTTTTTTGCTGAAATAATCATTTTTAAATATATATATTAGCCTGGCTGACGTCATAATGACGTCAGTACGGGGAGCAATCTGCAAGCGCTCGAACACACCTCATTGAGAGATCCCACTGGCCACAACGCGCGCCCGGGATCGGTCCCAGGATCGCTCGCGACGGCGCGCCTACCGATCCCGGCGCGTTGTGGCCGCCCTAAGTATTAGATTTTTAGGAACACGCGAGAGATGAATTAGAACTTTGTTCTTCCTTTCCTTTTCTAGCTCATTTGTTACTATTTTTTGGTTATATATTCCCCGTTTCGGTGGGCTGTTGTTTAAATTCACTCTTTTATTTGAGTTTTTACAACTTGTTATGTGAAAAATGCGTGACCATGATATATTTAAAAAAAAATATAGAGGCAGAATCCAGAATAGTCATATAACTTAAGAAAAATTAAAAACTAGTCACTAACATAAAAACATATAAATACTAGTCACTTTCGATATGACGAGACAAAATTATCCTTAATTTTCTAAAAATATCAAAAATACAAAACTAGGAAAAATAAGATCATTTGACAATAAAAAATAAAATTGATGGAACCGCAACCCCTAAAACACGATTGAGATGCCCGCCGCCACCTCCAACACCGACGCACCCCTGCCATCTCGCCGGAGTGTCTAGCCTCGCTGTGGCGCCCCTCTCTGCTTCGTGCCGGCACGGCGGGTACACCAACGCCGCTAGGACAACACCATCGAGAAGCCGCTCGCTCTCATGGCTCGATCAAGCATGATCAAGCTCGAGCAAGCCATCTCCTTCCGAGTGGGCTCGATCAAGCAGCTCGGGCTCGATGGAGCTGTTCATTTAGGGCTTGTTCGATCTTCCGTCTTCACGAGCAAATTGCCAAGGCTCGATCTGCTCTGGCTCGATCGGGCGCATCGAGCCATTTGAGCTTGTTCGAGTCACTACAACTCGATCGAGTAAGGATCAATTGGAATGGATCGGATTGATCGAGCCCTGTTCGAGTCGATCGAGTCATTCGAGCCATAAATATATATAATGTTCATAAAGCTTGAATTGGCTAGCACGGGCAAACGGGAAGTGCAACGACAGAAAATTGGAGGCGCGCATGCGTTAAAATGTTAAGCGCAGGCTGCGCAGCAGATTTCAGCAAGGTTGCAGCGTGAAAGGTGCAAAGCCAATAAGAGAAATGGATTCGAGTACGATGTGTGGGAGGCCGCATAAAATTGACAATAGGATGTTGGTTGCCATGGTGAGAAGTAGAATGTTAGAGGAGAGATAGATAAAGAGAGAATAAATGGGGATGGACTGATTTGGGACAGTTGGTGCATCGAGATTTTGCAAAAGAAAGAGGGGGGAGATGGAGAGAAAGAGTGGGCCGGTGGGGTGGGAAGGAGGGTGGCGTTTAGAAAAGTAGGGTTTTTTCCTTCTTTTTTTTTTAATTTTATATTTTCATTAAGGGCAATTTTGTCTCATTACATCGAAAGTGGCTATAATTTATATGTTTTTAAGTTGGTGGCTAGTTTTTAATTTTGTCTCAATACAATTGATGCACAGTTCCTATTTATACAAAAATATCTATAGAAAGCATGTTCCACTTATATTTTACGCTACTTAACTACAGTCCTTGATATATACTAGAAACTAATGGCTAGCGAGCTCAGCCTCCACACAGATCATGCTCCAGGTTCTCTTTATTTTAACTGTATGAAGCTCATTACCCCCCCCCCCGCCCCCTCTCCCCCTCTCAAGA
This sequence comes from Mentha longifolia, assembly GCA_001642375.2. Taxonomy (NCBI): domain Eukaryota; kingdom Viridiplantae; phylum Streptophyta; class Magnoliopsida; order Lamiales; family Lamiaceae; genus Mentha; species Mentha longifolia. The sequence goes on from CM038111.1 coordinate 20,935,310, forward strand.
GGAAGATGATGAACATTTGTCATCTTCATCTTGGACAAGAGAATGCGAAAACGCGGCCCAGACAAAGATTTTGTAAATAAGTCCGCCAACTGTGCAATGGTAGAAATAGGAGTTGGAATAAGAAACTTCTTCTAGAAATATTCACGAACAATGTGACAATCTATTTCAAGATGTTTAGTGCGTTTGTGGAAAACAGGATGCTTAGAAATGTGAATCGCTGCATGATTGTCACAATATAGAGGAACCATAGTATGCATGCTAATTTGAAAATCCTTAAAAAATATAGGAAAGCCAAAGCAACTCACGTACTGTGGAACTCATAGCCTGGTATTCAGCTTCAGCAGATGAAGCAGAGACTGTAGATTGTTTCTTGCATCGCCAAGAAACCAAAGCATCGCCTATAAAGATGCAAAAACTAGTGAGTGATTGCCTTGAATCTGGACAAGTGCCCTAATCTGCATCACAGTATGCTCTCACTTGGAGTGAGCTATTAGAGGGATAAAACAACCCTATAGATGGATTCCCTTTAAGATACTTAACCACATGCAAGGCTGTATTCCAGTGATCCACACACGGAGCTGCCATAAACTGACTAAGTTGTTGTACCACATAACTAATGTCGGGCCTGGTTAAATTTAGATACAGCAACTGACCAACTAATCTCCTATACTTCTCAGGATTTTCAAAAAAAAACTCACTAGACTTCTTCCTTAAAGTAAGACCAACAAGAAAAGGTGTAGATACAAAATTTCATCCCAACGAACCAGTGGTAGGGAGAATATCAAGGATATATTTCCTTTGGTTAAGAGAAGTACCTTCAGAACCCCGTACAATTTCCATGCCCAGAAAATATTTAGCCTTTCCTAGATTCTTGATTGTGAAGGCAGTATGCAGAAAATCTTTCAAGTCTTGAATAAGTTCCAAGGAAGGGCTTGCTACAAGTAATCATCCACATAAACAATGAGTGCTATATAAGTATCATGTGATCATTTGTAAAATATGCAAGGTTCTGCAGTAGACTGTACAAAACCATGAGAGAATAATGTCTTATAGAATTCAGCATTCCATTCACGGGAAGCTTGCTTAAGTCCATAAAGACTCTTGACCAACTTGCAAACCTCTCTATTCTTGACCCCTTTATAACCCTGAGGAGGTAACATGTATATATCATCATGCAAAAAACCATGAAAAAATGCATTGTTAACATCCAACTGATGAAGATGCCACTGAAATGAAGTAGCTAAAGCAATGAAGAACCTGACTGAAACAAGCTTAGCTACTGGACTTAATACCTCATCATAGTCAACTCCATATTCTTGGGTATATCCTTTAGCCACCAGCCTGGCTTTGCACCGTTCAACTGATCCATCTGCATTAAGCTTAACCTTGTTGACGAGCCCAAAAATGTGCACTTTTTCTGGGTCTTTTAGAGTCTAGTTTTAGTCATTTTTTGAGTCTTTTGTGCATGTGATTGTGCTTGGGAGGGTACTTTACTTGGCTGGACAGAAAAACCCAGTAATGGACAGTTTGGTGCTGGAAAAGATACAAATTGATGCGCATTCAGTTGTGGCACAAGTTCGAGCAAGAGTTGAAGCAGTTCAGTACACAAGAGGGCATGAAGACCTCATCCAGGAGACTGCAGTGCTTCTTTGCCAGAGAACTATCGTATAAATCCAGACCAAAAGAGAAGGAAACTTGAAGTGGGCATAGCGGGGACCAAAAATGAAGGAAAAAATCAGTAGGAGGACAGAGACAATTTGAGGGCACAAAACCCGAGTTATAAAAGGTAAGGCGGAGATCAAGCGCAGTCAATCTTCTGTTACCACACGGATCCAGCGCGGTCAATCTGCCGTTACAACACAGATCATGGCCAACAATTCTTAGGCGGAAAATTAGCTCTTCAGCATGGAAAGGATTCTAGAAGCTTTCCTTATCCAGACCCATCAAATCCGCGACATGCCCGCATCACCAGCCCAAATCTATGAAGGCCCAGTCTGTAGGTTAGGGCTTCGGCCCACAAACTTGTACTCTATAAATACCCTTCCCCCTACATCATTTGAAGGTTGCTCAATAGGTTGAGAAGTTAGGTAATTGAACCGTATCACACACACTTTATTTTCTTGTTTAAGTCCTCACTTTGGGGCGAATGCTTTCTTTTGCCAGCGACCTTGCCAGAGTTATGCTATTTTATTTTTAAGCTTTTCAACTTCGTATTTTACTTTATGTCTTTTACATTTCTAGTTAGTTTATTTTCTGCACTTTACTTTATATCTAGTTAAACACGTTGATCCGGGTTTGGCGAGGATGGCGTATATATGCACACTTGATTAAATTCTTGTGAGGCTGAAATAGGCATGTCGATCTATATATATGGGTGTTCCCTACATGCTGGGCATTATTTCAAAGTAGTCCGCTTGATCACGGTGATACTGAGGGCCATAGGTAAGCCGAGCATGACCGAATTCCTACAGATCGAGGTAGTTCGGTGAGTCACATAGGTGCCTCACGGTCCTTAAGGTCGACATTGTTGCGGTCGTTCATAGGACGGGTCCTCATGAGTGCATGCGAGCATCAATATGTTGGTTGAAACAAAGAACCAAATCGGGTTGATCTAGAGCCGTTATGCTACATGCCGGAGATCGAACTTATGCGGATTCTCAGGTTGAGGTCGAGGGCATGTGTAAGAGGCTGCTTAATCTGAGAGGGTTGGAAACTAGTCCCACGTCGCAGCATGGGCAAGACGTTCTAACTCTACTCCGCGACAACACTGAAAGGATCAACTGGGCATGTATGCGTGTAGCTCGCGTGACAGATATTGCGTGATAGCAAATATTATGTAATATCCCGCTTACTTATTTAAGTTAATTAAGTAATTATTTTGCATTAAGTATTCAATTAGCATAACACTAATCAAATATTAGTGCTTAAGATGAGCCCGTTGTGAATAGAATTTGAACCGCATTAGTCGGACTAAATTCAAAAATAGAAACTAAGTGGACCATTTATTATTGATGAGAAAATTGCCCTATTTCCAAGCTTATTGGGCCTAGCCCATTTAGAATTAAACCAAGCCTGTTAGAATTTATTAACTTAATTGGGTCGAGTTCGTTGCAAACTAGAATTCAATCGAAACCATTAGAAATAATTTCAGGCTGCGCCCATTAACTGAGAACTGCCATTAAGAATTGCACAGGGCTCAATTTATTTTCTTAACCAAGGCCCAATGGCCCAATAGCTGAATTCAGCTGAAAATCCAAACAACAAATACAAGAAAATCAGTAAATAAATAAATAAAATAAAATTACATTCCCCCTTCACTAATAATTTGATTAAGAACGAAAATTCCAATAAAATTTCAATAAATCAAATAAAACAACAATAACCTACAAATTAGCTATAATGATTACATTACATGGGAAATGAAAAAGGGAGCATGCACAGCCGCCCTTCCCCTCCCTTGCTTCCTGCATTAAACCATGTCTGCAGCCCTTGAGAAAAACACCACCATTCATAGCCTCTCATTGACATGATGAGACTCCACCCTCATTCATAAACCAAGAAGTCTTCCATTTTTCCCTGCACGAACACACATTAGCAGCCAAAATCAGAGATTAGAGAGTAGAGAGACAGAGGAAGGAAGAGAGCAAGGAGAAGGAAGAAAGTAGAGGGAGAAGGAGGACTGTACCTGCAGCCATTCCAGCCTTTCTTTCAGCCTCTCAAGCACCAAAAATATTCATTCTCTTTCAAGGTAAAACCCCAAAACAACAAACTCTTGTACTATGAACATGTCACTCCCATTTTCCTTCCAATAATAAACATGCTCACCCTAGTATCTTATCCCACATGCAAGATCAAACACACACACATTCGGGAAATCGAAACTCGAGAGTGAGCAGTTGAGAAATCTAAGGAAGAAGGAGACAGAGAGCAGCCATAACAAACCTCTTTTCAAGCCTTTCAAGCACTCAAATCCCCTTTTCTTTCAAGGTAACAACCAACACCTTCTATCCAAGCTCTAATCTACCCAAAGCATGTATAAATCACATAAACCAAGTGAATAATAGAGTAAACCAAAGAACTTGGACAAATTCCGAGCTTTAAACTTGAAGCATGAACACCGAAACCTGCTTTTGTTTAACCCTAGTATTTTTTTTAAGCATACTCATCTCTTCAGTTAAGAAACTAGCCCATTTACCCTCACTAAAACGCAGCATGTTGAATTTCAGCGTGATAACATCCTGAATTTTGTAACCAAACTTAAGCATACTCAAGAACTAGGAACTGCAGGCATAACATACATCCTTCCTACTACCTAAGAATAATTTCAGTCCTTAAACAAGCACACATAGCATACTTATTGAATGTCACAACAACCAAGATGAAACAAGCTTCAGGTTCTGAAACTCTTAGAACAAGAACTTACGTTTTGCAAGTTTAAGAGCAAGTATACCACTTAGTTACCTACTAAAAGAATATAAGCATGATCATTTTTTTTTCTTTTCCAATCTAGAACTAGAAACGGTGCTTAAGGCATAAAACAAGTCACTAACTTCGACAACATGTAAACATATACCTGAACTTACATTTCTGGAAATCAACGAACAATCACATAATTAATAGAGAAACAGAAAAGATTACCAAGCGAGGGAAGTGCCTCTCGTGGCACGAACAGCAGCGCCGGTTGAAGCAGGGCGATGCCGGAGCTGCAGATACTACGCCGGAACAGCATCCACGTCTTCATCACTGGGAACCTGCAGCAAGAGATAATGAAAATCAATAACTAATAAGAACTTAATTAATAAAATAATAATAAAATAAATAAAAAGAGAATCATCGCCGACGGCCTCGTCACCTCCGGAATCGCGTGAGAGAAAGAATCAAGAGCAAGAGGAGAATGTTCCCAATTTTCGGAAATTTTGGGATTTTAAATTTTGGGCAGAAGAAACCCACCAGTAACGGGAGTTGCGCCGGTGGAAGCGCAGCCACCGGACGCCATCTCACCGCAGCAAAGAAGGGACGAACGCGATCGAGAATCCAAGCCAGCGACGGGAGCGCTGATCGGAGACCATCGCCGGAAGATCAAAGAGAAGAGAAAAGAAAAGAAAAGGAGAGTGTCGTGCGTGTGAATGCGAGAGAGAAGGGAGTTGGAGTTAATTTTGTTTGACCTGGGCCGGGTCGGGCTCGGGTCAGATACGGGTCGTAGGCCGGGCTGAAGAACTGGGCTGGATCTGGGCCACTGAAGAAGACGGGCCGGGAAAGGGCTGAAACAGGGCCGAACACAATTTTGGGCCAAAATCTGTTCAATTAATTCTCCTAATAAAAATATTATGTCGAGATTACTCACCCGATTAATTAATTAATTATTATAATTTACCCGAGGGTTAAATTATTTTCCAAGTTAATTGATTAAGATAATCAATTATAGCCAAGAATTGAGAAACATCTCAATTAAATAAGCAACAACAATTATTAAGAAAATTCTTAATAATTTAAGTAGAAATAGCAACTCTTCACTAAGTCGATATAATTTATCGATCGAATCAAGAATCTCATTCTGATTCTTTGAATTAAGGTCAAGGGAAGGGAGGCTGTAGCGGAGGAAGCATTTCAGCTGAGTGACAAGGAAAAGATAAGTTATCGAGGCAGACTTTCTAAAATAAAAGAAGTTTTATTAATTGAAGTAGCTCTTTTTAAAGAATTGTCATGCCATAAATGTGTTGTTTTTTGTATGATGTCTATCTGTATTGGCTTTGCCAATTTATAGAATCGAATTCGGGTTCTTGTAAGATAGCGATCCTACTTGTACTAACGTGCACAAAGTGGCAGGGCACCCTTTTAGGGTGTGCCGGTCCCGTATCCATGGAAGGTGTACAACTTCCCAGGTGCAATTAACTCAGATATGGCTGAATACTAAAGAACTTAGACTGCAGTCGCTTTTAAGTATCACAAGTGTTTTAAGTACACATAAGCCTTTTCAATAAAACTCTATGTGTTACTCTTGCATGACTGACAATTAAAGAAAATATTTTGGCAACGTGTCCACTGGGTACCTAGTACACAACCCTATACATATTTTCCATATGCAGGTTGAGCAGAATGGAGTGAAGTTGCCGGTTGAGCTTTTGTCGAGCTTTAAATCGTGGAAGCCTCTTGGTGGTGCATGTCTTCATACATGCATGCGTTTCCGCTGTGCACTCTCTACTAATTATGATTTTTGAATTTGATTCAGTTGTAATCTAAGACATCTCGATGTCAAGCATATCATACTTTGTTCAATTTCTCGGTTTCTGTAACTTGGAGTTTGAGTCGTGGCCTTCTTTTGATTCGGATGGGTTGAATCTTTGGAACTCCTTGGTACTCGAATTATGAACTTCATTTGTTATGATGAGTTGTGTCTTCAAAGATTCTTCTTCTTTCTATCATTATTTCCATTTATTCTTCCTTCTATTATTTATTTGGATTTTCTTTTGATATGGATAAGTCAAGTCTTGGAACATTCTTTCTTTATTTATTCGTTAATCTCCATTTTCTTCCCTTAAGTCACGAATTACCGAGCTAAGCTACTATTAATGAGGTGCGGTCGTGACATATTGCCAAGTAGCAAATATTGTCGCAACAAAGGGGGAACGTACACACCTTACCTATAACCGATGATATCCATATGTAGATCGAATTGCCACCATTTCAGTCAAATGATCTAGCCTCAAGTTATATACGAATTCCTTGCCAAATTTGGATCACCTTTTATTTATTGTTTACTTTCTTTACTATTTACTAATGGGTTTATTTAGTCTCTGCAGTTTAGTGCCCATGTAGATAGCAAACTCTCTCAAAAACCCCCTTTTCTTTGTGACAAGGTTACAAAAGGTGTGCCAAATACGACTCCCTACGATCGATTCTGGACTTACCGGTAACTATACTTACCTTGGTGGGCTTAGGAAATCTTATAAATTTATTCTAGCCGCGTTGCCCTCCTAACGACGGGGTGTGCGATCGCCACTTGTATACCCATTTACTCCCAATAGGGCGCTTTCCCTCAGGTAGAGATGTAATGACCCAGGTCTTGTTCTCTTCTAGAGCTGTCAACTCAATTTCCATAGCCTTAATCCACTCTGGATACAAGCAAGCTTCTTTGTAAGATGTAGGTTCTTTGATTGTTTGAAGATTAAACATGAATTTAGTATAAGAAGAAGTGAAACTTGAAGAGATCAAGTATGGAAATGTTTAAGATGTGGAACCCTCAGCAGGTGTGTACATGCAATCTGAGAAAGAAACATTGCCCACAGAGTCCTCCATCCACTTAGGAGGTTGCATGTTCCTAACTGGACTTGTAAGAACTTGTTCTATTGGAGCATTAGAAACTTTAGCAACTGAAGATTCAGAGATAACATCTTCACTATTAGTGCCAGAATCAGAAATAGAAGGGTCATTAGAATCATGAATCTCTAGAAGAGGTTCCTCTTGTTGATTATCACCCAGATGAGGTGATTCAGAAACATTAGGTGCAGAAATAGATTCAACATTAGAGGCATATGGGAATGTGTTTGTATCAAATTTAACATTCCTAGATATGATCACTCTAGAATTATCCATATCATACAAGAGAAATCCCTTATGAAATGCATCATACCCCAAAAAAATGCATTTAACAGTTCTACTATCAAACTTACTTCTGTGAGAAACCAGATTGACAACAAAGGCAAGGCAGCCAAATGGTCTTAACATCTTGACTCCATGATTCTTGGACTCCATCACACTCTCTTCCCCATATGGTCCTCATACATAAGCATGCACAATTTCAAACAAATAAGCAGATCTCATGTTCAAAAGAGGAAAAGGTTCCCTTGTCTGCTTTGCCCTCATGCAAATCTCACAGTTTTTAAGAACTTCAACAATTTCTTGATGAAATTGTCCTCTGAGATGCTTCATATGCTATAGAGTAGAGATAGAGGGATGTCCCAGAAACTGATGCCACTTCTCTAGGTTCATATCTTCTTCTCTAAAGAAGTGACATAAATGATTTTCTGCCACAATTTCCATAATGTATAGGTTTCTCTCCATCCTTCCTATACCTATAACTTGATCAGTGTTTCTTCTTTGAAACACACAATGAGTCTGGAAAAAAGTACATCTAACTTTACTCTCTTGAATCAACTGAGCTATGGATAGTAGATTATGTGTGAAACCAGGCACATAAAGAACATCACATAAAACTATGTCCTGATTAAGCTGCACCTTTCCTGCTACAGATACTCTCTTTGTTGCACCGTCTGGTAAATGCACTATGACTGGTCTTTCCAGTCTGTAAGTAGTATGGAGTAATTCCTTGCTGCAGCACACATGTGCACTAGCTCCACTATCAATAATCCAAATAGATTTTTCCATGCTAGACACTATGCTAAAAGCATAGTGTTCATCATAAAATCCTCTAGATACAGTCCCTTTTCCTTCATGTACCATGTTAACATCTGATCTGGAATTTGCAGTAAAACCTCCTGAATTTATGAGGTTTTCAATGCACTTTGCTACCTCTGCCTGTATAATACATGCCATATCTGATTGTGACATGTTATAACCTTGTTGTATCCCTTCTACTCTTTCTCCATCCTAAAGGTAGTGATCCTCTTCCTGAGTATTATCCACATAGTTGACCTTTATTTTTCCTTTATTATCCTTGTACCTTTTATACCACTCAGGATACCCATGAAATTTAAAACACTTATGCATCTCTTGCTCAGACTCTTTATAGTGATTGTACCTCAATTTCTTTTTCTCTTCTTTAGTTGACCTTCTCTCAAACCGTCCATTTTTGTCATGATTACTCTTGTATTGATATCCTGTTTTAGGTCTAGGATATGGTCCCTATTTCTGAGCATACATGGTCATCTGTCCTCTACCATCAATTAAACTCTCACTCATAGATTTCCGATCCTCTACTTGAGCAACCATTGAATAAGCTTTATCTACTGAAGGTAGAGGTTCCATTAGAAGGATTTGGCTTCTAGCCTGCTCAAAATTGTCATTGAGCCCTAGAAGAAATTACACTAGTCTCCTTTCCTCCTCTCTCCGTTCTAATACAACCCTAGCATGACATACACAAGCCACTAGTGGAAGAACCATATCCATTTCATCCCAGAGCACTGTGAGGTTGTTAAAATATTCCATTACAGACAGATTACCTTGCACATAGCTTCTAATTTCCTTTTCTAGCTTTGAAATCTTTAGACCATTACTCCTATCAAATCTCCTACATAATGCATCTCAAAGCTTCTTTGTTGTGTCATAGTGTGAGAAAGAGTTCACTTTTTCCTTTGAAATTGAATTAGTACTCCAGCTGGACACCATGTAATCTACCTTGATCCATTTTTTATAATATTTGCTATTAAAATTCGGTTCAGGTAGGGTTCCATCCAGAATTTCAAGCTTACTCTTATCACCTAAGGCACGCTTGATTCCTCTACTCCAATTGAGAAAATTAACTCCAGTTAAAGGCGCATAGACTAATTGCATACCAGGATGGTCGGCGTTGTGCAATTAGAAGATTTTGTTAATTTGGTGAGGTTCCAGCTGTGGCGGATCATCTCTTCCTCCTCCGGTAGTACCACCGCCTTCAAATCCATCCATAACTGGCTTCTTCTTATCATCCTTGCCTTTGACTCCAAATGATTCGCCGATTTCTTCTTTGACAAGCACATTCCACGGTACATTCTGATTAACTTTCACCATAGTTTCCGATCGAAAGTAAAAATTTGCATAAATCCTTTACAAAATCTAAGAAAAAACCGCTCTGTATACCATATTATGATCTAGAATTTATCAATTGAAAGAGAAAAATAACGAGCTAAGAAAGGGAGTAATTGTATTTCATTTCATCTTCATAATAGAAAGTCAAGTCAATACAGTTGATGCACAGTTCCTATTTATACAAAAATATCTATAGAAAGCGTGTTCCACTTATATTTTACGCTACTTAACTACAACTCTTAATCTATACTAGAAACGAATGGCTAGTATAATGCCAGCTCAACCTCCACACAGATCATGCTTCGGCTTCTCTTTATTTTAACCGTATGAAGCTCATTATAAATATCATCTTAAAATAAATTTTACTAGAAAAATTAAATATTATTAAAAATAATTAAATTAAAAATAAAAATTATTATTGTGACAATGACACATTAGCATTGGAGGAAGTTCATATTAATATTAATTATTATTAGCCACATTATAACGGAATAACATCATTGAAAAAAATAATAAAAAAATAAAAATAATCGAATAGCCGAATAGCCATTTTATCAAGTACAATTTGTACACTTATCTATTCTTAAGGAAAAAAAGAAATCAGAAGTATATTTACTATTTAACCTTTAGAGAAATGATCCCTACCCAGCCTGGGCACGCTTAATGTGTCAACAGCTGACGTGATAGTGCCACATCAATGATTTTTCCTTTTGGGGTTTAATTTTTTTTATAAGGTTTATTTTTATAAAGTATACTAATTAATTTTTTTTAAATATAATATCGCCACCTCATCTATGTGTATATTAAGCATGTCCACGGTGGGTTGTGAAGATTACTCTTAACCTTTATATAGCTGAATAGTTCTAACAAAATAAAACACACAATACAACCGTTGAATTTGAGAAGCTAAAATGACATCATCATACTAAAGGAAAAGGAGAAAAGGAAAAGAAAATTAAACAGTTGCAACCCCCGTTGACCGGCAATTGACTACTTCATGTACCGGAGAAGCCGATGGTGTAAAATACACAGGCGAAGCGCAGGGCGTCGAAAACGGCGTCGCACCATCATCTACACTTGGATCGTCAATCTCTACTTCCACTACCACTTCCGCCGCCGCCGTTTCTTCCGCCGCCGAGCGAAAACAATCCTCCAAACTCACGCTGCCTCTCTTCTCCTCACCAACAATTTTCCTCACCTCATTTTCAGCAGGACAGCTGGGAGTTTTCTTCGCCGGAGATTCCACCTCCTCTCGCTCCTCCTCCTTGATGGTGAACAGGAATCTCGGCGGTCCAAACGCCCCTTGAATCTTCAACAAGTCGATGTCGATCACCTCCACATCCGATTCACGTCTCGAATTCCTTTCCACTCCTCCAGAATCCGCAGTCAGATCGAGGCGGAACTGCGGTCTCACGCAGAAGAAATACAGGAGCTCCTTCGACGGCGCGATGAGACCGGATTCTGACGACGAGTAGCGCGAGACTTGGTCTCCGCCGCCGCCGCCGCCGCCGCCGCTGGTTCGACGGCGGAATACGAGGCGGCGCCACAGCACATAAAAAGTTTGCGCGAAGATCACCAGAAGTGCGATTGCGAAGACTATCACGAGCGTCACGCCTAATTTGCTCAGTCCTCCTCCGCCGCCGCCGCCGCCCATTTTCGGTAGGTGTATCGGCCTTGACACTGTACTGCTATATAGCAATAGTCAGGTGAAAAAAAAGATTGGCAAAACTATACTTTAAAAATTAAGGACGTTTTACCTAATTTAACAATGAGGATCTGACGAAACAGTTTGTGATGGTTGTGACTGGGAACCGGAGATAGCCGGGTTTTTTTCTTTCTGTTTTTGTTAACCGGAGATAGCCGGTTGTGGCTGTGGGCTGACTAACGGATAGGGATCTGGGAAATAGAGCTTTCGGACTGATGTGGAAGCTGACGTGTCCTGCTGATTTTTTTATTTTGTATTAATGCGCGGAAATTGAGTCCTTCTTTGCTACTGTACTAGAATTTTGGATAATTTTATTTTTTCTAATTTCGTTGTTAAAAAGAAAGAAAGCATAGGTCAACGGAGAACGGCATCAGATTTTTTGGTGCTCTTTTAATGTAAGTTTTTGTTGACTTATTCCGGTAAAGACAATAATATTCTACATATCCAAAGCAAATTTTGATTATTTACTTTATATCGAATTTTTATTTCACAAGATCGGAGGGGAAGAATCCAATAATGTGCCTGAATATATTTAATGTGTTCACGATTGATTGATGTAGAGTCTTACGTCAATAATTTTTCTATTTAGAATCTAGTTCCGTACTTTCGTTAATAGAATTTTTTTGTTTTAAAGGTTATTTTTATAATGTATGTTAATTAGTGTTAATATATGAAATTAGCCTTTTAAGATCATGACAAATAAATTTTATTCACCAACATAACAAACTTAAAATGTAGCCAATTTTTAGATTGTTGGACAAGAATGTCCTTACCATTTGAGTTTTATTTTTTTTTTTTTTTTTTTTAATAAAGATGATCAATAATAATTCCCCATTTCCCCCCTTAGTGTGACTCGAACCCCCAACTTCTTAGTTGGAGGGGAAGCGTCCTACCAACTAAACTGTGCTTCGTTGTTTACTACCATTTGAGTTTTTAAAACTCTAATTTTATACTCCCACAACATTTCTCTACGCGGCCAAGAAGTCAAAACTCTATCTTCCCTTATTTTCCCGTTTTCTCCCCTCTTCATCCTGGCACCACGCCGCTTCAGCACCGTCGTTGTTACTTTGACTTTGTTGCAACACCGCTCTCTTCTCTATTGCCGTGCTCATCTTTTCGCCCCAACGACTATACAAGGAGCTACCTGCTTTCTTTATCTTTATATGAGTGCTTAATTCCTTTGCAGTCACCTCTTCAAAAAAAAATAAATTCCTTTGCAGTCGCATTCTACTTTGCAAATCTCTCTTTCTTCTTAGGATTCAAATTGTTCAATACGAGGTAATTTCTTCGTTTAATATAGTTTAAAAGGTTCGTTGATTTTGTGTTTTTACAAAATTTGTTCATTTTATGTGCAGTGGTGGATTTGTGTCGGTGAGTTGTGCATGCTCAATTTGTTTTCGTGTAATTTTTGTGCTGGTGAATGTGAGTTGGTGGTTTCTCGATCGATCTGAGTTTAGTCAAAGTTAATTTAATAAGGGGATTTTTATCCAAAATATCAAAACTGACTAAATTTTAAGTTTATTATGTTGGTGGACATTATTTATTTTCCACTATATTGGAAGGTTAATTCAAATTTCGCCTCTATTTATTATAATTTTCGTTAAATATACCATCGTTACGTCAACTGTTGCATATTAAAGTATGCTCACAGTTAGTAATGAGCATTCCTTATTTGCATATATGTTGTTAGAGTAATGCTCCAATGCACACCGTGGACATGTTTAATGTGTCCACGGATGACGTGGCATTGGAATATATAAGGAAGTTAATAAAAATCCTACCAAAAATAATTAAACCCTACTATAAAAAACTAAACCCTAACATAAAAAACTAAACATTAAAGGAAAAATTGCAGAAGTGGCACTGCCACATCACCGGTGGGCACATTATAGTACCCTTTATTATTATATTTATTACTCTGTATTATTATTATTATTATTATATTATTATTATTATTATTATGAGTATTATTATTATTATTATATTGTTGAGTTATTATTTTTATTATTCTTGTTATTATTATAATTATTACTATTATTGTTATATTTATTATTATTATTAATATTATTATTATTATTATTATTATTATTATTATTATTATTATTATTATTATTATTATTATTATTATTATTATTATTATTATTATTATTATTATTATTATTATTATTATTATTATTATATTGTTGAGTTATTATTTTTATTATTCTTGTTATTATTATAATTATTACTATTATTGTTATATTTATTATTATTATTATTATTATTATATTTATTATTATTATTATTATTATTCTTGTTATTATTATAATTATTACTATTATTATTAAATTATTATTATTATTTATTATTATTATTACTATTATTATAATTGTTACTATTACTATTACTATTATATTATTATTATTTTATTAATTATTAATATTTATTATTATTATTATTATTATTACTACTATTATTGATATTATTTATTATTATTACTATTACTATTACTATTACTATTACTATTACTATTAGTATTATTATTTTATTACATTATTATTATTGATTTATTATTATTATTATTATTACTATTATTGTTATTATTTATTTATTTATTATTATTATTATTTTATTACATTATTATTATTATTATTATTATTATTATTATTATTTAAAATCGTATAAATACATAAGGGTAAAATGGTAAGAGAGAGAAAGTATTGTGTTACTGTTTTAATGAGTTCACCTCATCCGACCAAAAACGTAAGATGACTAAACAAGGCGGAACAATGAAATATCAACGGGCCTTGTATTCATCTCGGGCCCTCCAGTTTATTTTAGTTGGTTACCAAACAGTGAGATGAACCAAGATGATCTCTCTCATCTTGGTTCATCTTCTTTACCAAACACACCCTAAGTGTGTCCACTGTGAGTAGGGGAGCATTTCTATTATTGTTAATTGTGATTGGAAAAAGACTTTTATAATTATGATAGTGATTTGAAAATTAGTTTTTTGTCCCCTCAAGATAATAATATATATTCTTGAGACTACGCAAAATATGTTTGTTTTTTTTTTCTATACCAATGCAAGGATTTAAGGGAACGTAAGAAAATTGACAAATCGAATATATATTAAGAGGTGTTTTTTTTTAATCTCTAAACAAAAAGAGAATTTTTTGGAAAACATTTTTTTTTCGTGCAATAAATGATCAGAAGTAATATATTGGCTAGAAGATTTAGATTTTTATCCCACTTTTTAAAATAATTGTTGATTTATATAGTAAAGACAAAGTTTTGCTACATTTTCTACTAATTGGTGACTAAAATCTCTCCCAATCCACCATGCAAGAGCATGCAACATTTTTGATTAATTATATGTATTTTATTTTCTATTAATTATTGCTTGGTGGACATAAAGAGTATGAAAGTAAACAAGAATTGTGGGGAATAATCCAATAACTATGCTATAACGTATGCTTACGAGTATTATTGGAAAGAGTCCTAGTTTATGTAATAGTCATTAAATTATTTATTGTTGACATGAACAAGACAAATTGGTTTCATGTATTCTTTTTTTCTTTCATCAATGGAAAGATTGATCAACGGAACATAACAAAATTATAAGTATTAAAATATAGTTGGTGAGAATACTTCCTATCGTAGCATCGTAGTATCGTAGCAAGAAATATATGTATACAGTATAGTGGCGGAAAGACATGTAGAAGTTTGAAGGCTTAAACCTTTACAAAACCACGATTTCCTTCTTATTTAATATAGTTAAATTTTAAATATTTTATACTAATTTATGTTTGTGGGAAATTTAGTTTTGACCAAATTAATAATAATTAATATTTAATTTATTTATTAAATTAAATATTAGATTATTGTTATACTCCCAGAGTAGATTAACGTGGTATATTTATACGCTCAAAACTGATTTCCGGTGAGTGAGATATAAATGTTCAAAGGTTGTAGTTGGGCGGAAATTTACTTCATTATTTAATAAAGTGAAAGTTATACCACATTAATTATTTATCAATGTATAGTCTTGTTTGAATATGTTTAAACAAGTGGGCTTGTGTACTATATTTTTGGACCTCCATAAATATGGTGAATTGGGCTAATGTGGAAGTCACTCGTCCAGCTCTGTGCGGGTTAATGTGGAAGCCACTTTGTCCAGCTCTGAGCGGGCTAATGTGGTAGCCTTTTCGTTGCCCATCCGCCCATTTGGAAAGCTTCTAGAATGGTTGTTACTCAGTCATTACTCCACCACCTGCAATAGTTAGAAACCGCCGAGTAAGCAGGTTAATGCTATTATGACATTTAAATCCCCTCAAGTGAGGCAGCCTATAAATAGGCTTGCATGCTTCACTAGAGAACATACCAACATTTGCATCTCTTCTTCTTTGCATTCCATTCACGTTTTAGAGCTTATTTCCTCGTCTCTTCTCCAGTTCGTCGGAGCTCTTAAGCATTGCGGTGCTGCTTCTTAAGAGACAAAGCCGTTTTATCTTTGGAGACGATACGCCGAAACCGAGAGCACTATCGGGGCGTATCTTGTCTTGCGGAAAGAGGACTTTCCTCGACTTGGCTCTAGTTAGATTTTATTTTTTCATGTCGCTTGTAATCTTCTTATTACGTTGTAATTTTTATTTCGCCCAAAGGCAAGTCCGTGTACTCCATTTTCCAACATTATTTAGAAGCCTCAATCGCTAGATCAAATCATAAGAAAATATTCTTTTTGAAATCTTAAATCAAATATAGTCCATACCCATCATTTTTTTCTTCATCCACACGCACATAGGGATGAGATCTTGTACAAAATAGATTTTCAGTAAAAGAAAATGATGCATATTTTGCACAATTATAATGTATTGTGCATCATAATGCATTGCATTGTCATTTGTATCATAATGCATCTGTCATCGTAATGCATTTCAGTAAAATTATAATGCAACAGTTAATCTGAATCGTAGATCACCCTAAGATCAACTGTTAGGGAGCGGCGGGAACGGGCTTTAGGCCTTTGGGCCAAATTTATTTTATCCTTGTTATTTATTTTATTATTGGTAGTTATTCGATTCTATCTAGATTAGATTATCTTACGGTTATTTAAGGTAGTAGGACTCTAATGGTAGTAGTATAAATATTGTTATCTAGGGTTTGGGATTAGGATTGAAATACGGATATTATTGAGCCTAAGGCTGACAGCGGTTCTGCCGTTGGTGTTTTTTTTTCTTTCTCTTGTTTTCTATTCCTATCATCAACGGTCCAAATCATTCCACATTTCTTACAAGGGAAGGCAAAAGTAATCTTTTTTGAAGGTGTTGGTGGTGGCGAGAAGCCGAGACAATTTGCGGTCGTTATGCACCGCAAAATCAAATGAGAAAGTAAGTAGGGGTTAGGCTAACCTTGACTTAAGTTTGATGATGAAAGTGGCTTTAATATGTGCTTATAGATTTAGATTGGCCATCGACGGCGGCGATGGATGAAGGGAGAAGAAGTTATGTGGGGAAGGAGTGAAGTGGCTTAGTGTCAGAGAGTGAAGAGATAAAGAGAAAGACAGTTGCATTGGATTTCATTTGTACTTAGATAGAGTTGGTGTGGCCATCGATCGGTGGCAAAGATGAATGAAGGGTAAAGAAGTTGCATGGGGAAAGCGATATGTGATGTGTGTGTGTGTGAGAGAGAGAGAGAGGGAGAGAGATGTTTGGGGAATCATTAATTAATTATGGTACACTCTAAATTGGGTTTATGCCTATTTAATTAATTTTAAATAGGTGCTAGTTTGCTCAAAATGGATTGAACTAAATGAGATGGGACACCAAATAAGAAAAGTAGGAATGAGCTAGGATAGAGGGAATATTAGCTATTACATTTCAAAACAAAAAATTTACTTATTTTGTGTTGTAAATGTTGATTTAAAATATAAGGTCATGATGTTATTGTTGGTCCCAAAACGAGTAGCACATGTAGAAGAGGGAGAAGGGTGCACACGTGTATGTTGACTTAGGCCAACCTTTTTTTTTTTTCCCCTACCTAATGGTCATTAATGTCTAATGAATCATACAAGTCAAGACACTAGTGACTGACTGATGGGCCGATAGTAATCCTTCTGCTACCGAGAGGTTTGTCATATGGATTGATATCAGTTATCAGTTATCTGGTGCATTGCGGATAAGTGTAGGTCCTAACTCATTTTACTAAAAAATATTTTCTTAACTTAAATTTGTCATATTAGTATGCTTATCAGATTAATACAAATAAGTAGTTTGTGCTACTGATAGAAAGAGTTATGCTGGTTTTGTAAGTTGTTTGTTTATAATTAAAATCAAGAAAGACAAATAGTTTTAAAGTGCTTTGGTCAACTGATCTACGCCTACCGATCTCGTACTTGAGGTGAATACCTTTCACTCAGATATCTCCTAGTTAAATTCTTCTTAGGGAAGTGACTTCTTTGCTACTCACAACTTTGAGAGCTAAAATCCTTGAGTTTACCATGTGCACTCAAGTGCCTAAAATCATTCGAATCCGATAGTTATTAGATACATAAATCTTTTTAACTATCAAACAACACTCGAATGCACCTCTAAACAAATCAGAAAGTGGATTTTGAATGCAATTTCCAACAAAAGTGATACTTTTCAATGTAGAGCAATATAAATGATATGATCACTTAACTAGGCTTGAGATAGAAAAAGTGTCTCATAAGGACAAGATCTTGAGGATTCATGAATGCTTTGAGATATTTCTTGCTTGAAAGTTTCTCAAGGATTTCGAAATGGCGAGCATTCGTAAATTATGTTGTTTGAACTCTCCATGGATTAATAGTAGAGACTCATAAACTATCCGTTGAATGATAATTGTTTGAATCTGTACTATGTGCATGAGTAGTTAATGTTGTGGATTTGTCATTTTCCGTAAATCGTTGGGCAACATGCTCCTAGCATAAAGTGGTTTGTTCCGACTAAAAACACCTAAGGTAGCCCTCAATAGAACGAGGTCATCCTAATATGATAAGTCAACGCAAGTCATACTTTTATGGAAGACTTAGCAGAGAAATTATTTATGAAGCACATAGATATCAATAAACTTAAACACTCTAAACATAAATTTTGGGTTTTTGTTTGTTCTAATTAACATGATCTATATATTAAAGAAATTAAACTGTAATAGAAAATTAAATTAAATGCAATAACTAACTAGGCAAGAATTGTAATTAACTATACTATAGAATTGAAATTGAAAACTGCAGAAAAATGACTATCTAAATGAAAATCCTGGCATGGTTATATCGTACTCCCTCAGTTCATGAAAAATATGGACGGAGTCCTCCGGCACAATATTTTTTGTTTGTAATGATTGGATAAGGAAGTGATTTTTAGATTTGAAATAGAGAATAGTAAAGTAAAATGATTGATTAACTTTTGAGTGTGGAAATGATTTATGGATATGGGTCAACGGCTAAAAATAGAAATGCTCACATTTTTTGTGGATGGCCGTAAAATGATAAAATGTCCATGTTTTTCATGAACGGAGGGAGTATTAATCTAAATGAATCAATAGCAATTTGATTACTCCTAAAACAATATGTTAAGCTAAATTAATCTAGAAGAACATGAATTGAAATAACATAAACTAAGAAAAATTAAACTCATAAATTATTCATTTTGGGAGAATGCAATAAATTCGTTCGTGGTAGAATTGTAGCTTTGACCCAAAAGTAATGAGCAATAACAAATAGTTTATAAGTAATAAAAAACTAAGATATTTTTGTAGAGAGTTTTGTCTAACTAGAACCCTAAATTAAATAAAGAGAAGTTCAATTGTTAGCCTCAAATTCCGTGCCCTTATATAATTTTTACAACCTCAACGGTCTCTCCCAAGACGACTTTGAGTCGACCTTCTGATCTTCACCGCCTCACCAAGTCAGCAGTCTCTAAGAGTCAACAATCTCTGAGTCGACTTTCTGATCTTCACCGCTTTACCAAGTCAGCGGTCTTTGACTTGACCTTGCCATCCCCGATGCACACCTTTCTTATTTCATCCATAAATTCCTCGTTTGAAGTCAAATTTTTGATCCGTTTTGCTTACGAACTCGTATCAAGATGTACTTAAATCCTATCATGTCCAAAATCTTCAAATCTTTTGATCATTATTTCTCATTTTTGTTCATCTCTCGTCCATTCTCGTACAATTCCTACAAAATCATAATACATACGAGATTAGCTCGAAATAAAGAATTCAAATATAAAACCTAGATAAAACAACAACAAACACGAGAGCACGAAATATAAATTAAGACAAAAAACTCGCACAAAACGATCATAAACGTGGTTTCTGCCTTTGCATAGAATATCATGTTGACTTGTTCTTTGTTGCACATAACCCAAAATAAACAATACTTATATCACTATTGTTGGCCAACTTTCGACTACCGACTTTTGCAGAGAATAGAATATTCGCATTGGTCGTTAACATCTGACAAGCACATGATCATTTGAATTTGAACTTAATCAGTTTGAGGAATCGTAATTGACAATTGATAAGTGTCTTTCCCTTCATCAGCTGGTCTTCATATCAGAATAGGTATAGTCATGTCTCCTTGACTAATAAGTTGAGCCTTTTGTCAGAGTGACTTTTATATAGTATGATCATGTGAGTCAGGAGAGTAGTCACATTACTGATTCTTGACCTATAAAAATTATTTAATAAATACAACTCTCTATCACATAAGTTGTTTTGACCTATAAACTACTCTGACGAACATCATGTTTTCATGGATGCTACTGAGAATTTTGGAATCCAATCAAAATAGATAAACTTTGATAATGCGAATGATTCTAAAGTTCTCCCTTCACAATATACACTACAAGAAAAGTGCTGTTCTACTACAACATCGGCGATGAAAACCGATTCTGAAGCAGAACTGCAAGGGGGTATAACATCCGTAGCCGACGGTCAGGGACAACATATTCCGTAGTAGAACAGCGACGGAGTTGACTTCCATAGCGGTAACGGCGATGGACAACATATTCCGTAGTAGCAATGGCGACAGACTCAACTTCCATAGTAGAAGCGGCTACGGACACGACATCCATAGTAGAAATGGCAATAGAGGATTTACTATTCATATTATTTCAAAGATCACATTCGAACTAAACAGCGGGCTGTTTCTCATAATGACATGGGACGAGATGATGACCAGAGTGTTGATGATCCACATAAGCCTTCTATTTTTAAGTATGTGGGTCGACCATATGGTAAGAAATCTCATCGAATTCTTGATTCTAGAGAGAGTACGATGCCGCACATTTGTATGTCCTAATTAATTGTGCTGAGGTTGTAGAGACTTATTTCCCGGTGTTCGCCGAACAGTTGAAGACAATACATCCACGGATCTTTGATCGTTAAATACAACATAAGCTTGAAAATGATTTCCCTAAGTGGTTCAGAAACTATGTAAGCGACATCATGTAAATTATTTTTCAATAGTCTTAATTATAAAATTTAAAATTTCCCTAATTGATCTACTTTAAAAATAACAGGCTGCAGATCTGAGGATCAACATCAATAACACATATGTAGAGAATTTAGCCAAATGAACTTTAAAGAAAGTGTTCACTTACAAAGGATTTTTTACAAATGGCTTCAACTTTAATACTCTTAGCCACGGGTCGATAAATGCCTCTAACAATAGTGGAGTTTGTGTTAAGGGTTCAGGAGAGACAAATTTTTATAGTTGATTGCTTGAAATTGAGTACCCTGGGCTACCCTTAAAAAGGGTTACTTTATTCAAGTGTGAGTGGTTTGACTCTTCGCCGATGGGGACATCCGTTCAACCTAACTTTAAGCTGGTGTCTGTTAATCATACTTATCGTTTTAGCAAATACGGGTCCTTTATATTGGCAAAGCAAGCATCTCAGGTCTATTACTGTTCTTATCCTTATAAAAGACAAAATATGAGAGATTGGTGGGAAGTGTGTAAAATCAGAGCAAGATCAATTGTTGAAGTGCCCGGCCTGTCTGGAGCCTTTTCAAGAAGATGAACTAGATGTCATTCACACTCCACTTGTAGATGCAGATGACATAGTAATTCATCCCGATGGAGGTTTGATGGATCTCTCTGATGGAGAGTCAAATGAAGATGTAGATATAGAAGTTTTATCTGAATCTGAAGATGTCAATACACTTGAAGGTTAAAGGCTAGGTGCTGCTTGCTTGCTTTATTATGTTTTAATTCAGAGCATATGTGCTGCTTACTTATTTATGTTTTAATTCAGAGCATATGTGTTGCTTACTTTATAATATTTCATTTTGGAGCATGTGTGTTGCTTACTGTATCAAGTTTTATTTAATTGTAGTAATTTGATTTGAAATATGCATTCTTTGATGATTGAACAGATCCATAGAGATATGGCTTCTGATATTTGACTACTTCACGTGGCATCAGTGACCATGACATGACTGATGATGACGAGACACAGCCTCCATCGCCACTCCCAATACCCAGCCTTGACGAGGTCAAGTGGCATGATGATCATACCGTTCTCAACATATCCCCAGCAGGGTAATTTATTTCTACGCATTTAGTTATACTATATAAATACAATTTAAATGTGGAATGTAAGTAGTAGAATTCTAGTTTAAGTTGACAAAGCAATTGATATGTTAATTGATCTGAGTTGAATTTGTACAATTTGGTTTAACTATTTGATTTGTGTGGGGTAGTAGATAGAGTTAAATCCCTCAACATTCTTTAGCTTTCTCAATTCTTGATTTATTTAGAACTAATTTGTAAAAAAACAAAATAGATGCTCATTTCACTTGATTCATATGTTTGTAAGCAGATTATTTTTGCATCCGTCTTTTCAAGTGCAAGCTGCTGCCACAGATAAATTTCAGGCTTATCAATAGGAAGAAGGGTACAATTGGGCAAATGTGAGTGAACCTCAAAAGGATACTTACTTCGAGGAGTTGAAGTTATTAATTAGATAAAGTACAAACATAGCTTAGTTAGAACATATTATCTTTTGGAAATTCTAAAGCATGAATACTGATACATAGCTTGATTAGATTTATTAATTTTATAAATTTTTATAGAAATCATGTTATTGGGATGAGTCTACCTTGCCCACCGCGGTTGTAAGATAGAAGTGGGACAAGGTTGCTTCTCTAGCATATAGTGACTTCATTTCAAAAGTGAAGAGGCGGGTTGGGACACCCAAGGAATGCCAATATGTGAATGAGACAACATATTGGGCAACTGAAGATTTCAAGAATAAATTCGAAATCGCTAGTAGGAATCACATATCAGAGCCGAATGGTCTAGGCACCGGTGTTGTCTTTCACCATGGAGGATCCAAGTGTGTTGAGAGACACTCACATGAATTACTAAGTAACTTTAAATTTATGCGAGTTTATGTTGTTTATTAACTACAATATCTCTATTATGTAAAATGGTTCATTTATATGTAACTAAGCGAGAGTAAATGGGATAGGCCCCGAGTATGCCGGTATGCCTACAAGCCTTAGGCTTCACTGCAAGAACGACGTTTGGACTGATGCTCGGGCAAAAAAGATTTATGTAAGTTTTTCTATTTACTATGTAGTTTTTCAGAACTTTTATTAAATCCATAGCTATCTAGACTGAATTATGTTATGTTTATTCATAATAGCTATTTGATCCCTTGAATTAGGTTGAGTGCGAGAATGAGGTCTTGAATGTATTCAATTTTTTTGTTTAAATTATTAAATAATTTTTTCTGGAAATGAAGGTTTCTGTTCTGAATTCATTTTTTGAATAGGTGGCTTCGTATTCAGTTTCATCGACCGCCTCATAGAAAACAAAACACAACTCTTTTAACGGTTCTATGTTGAAAGATTTGCTCCATAACTTCGGATTTGAAGTAAATGTCCGGTTTTGGCATCTCCTTATTCTTTTTATATTACTGAAATGTTGATTTAGTGGGATTGTGTCATGGTGATTATCTACGTAGCATATGTATTAAGTTGTCTAATTCTTGGAAATTACGATCGCAAACCATTATTGTTTTCTGATAGCTAGAGTGTGGTTTGACTTGTCATTGTTTGGTGCTTTGTGTTACCATAGTTTCTGCAGGTCTTGTTTATTTTGTAGAATTTTTTCTGCAGAAACTGTTGGAATTGAAAGTAATAATGAAGTATCATTCACAATGAACGATTTGAGCATTCCTCTTCTACGGTTCTTTGCTAGTTCAAGTTAGGATTCTGGATACATCTTTAGATGGCTGATCACATGATCTTTTTGGACTTTTGACTATCGTTTATGCCTTCCTAAAATGGCAAAGAAAGATGTCTCTAGACTGGATCAAAGCTATATGTTGTGTAAATAGATTCTTTTATGATATCTTACCCTGTCTTACCTTGTCTTATTGTGAACATTTTTAGGAGGAAGTACCGAGGCGAGTGGCTGAGGAATGTGCTCCTCTTCCCAGCACTTTAGAGGAGAAAATTGTGACAGCGGAGAAGAAACAAGAAATATATAAGGATGCCTATCCCAGTTGTATATGCGTCGTGGATCACGAGGTGACAGCAAGCTCCTATTCATCTTCGGCGACATCTTGTATTCGGGATCTCGAGGCACGCTTGAAGGAAAAGGAAGAAAATAGACCCGATTTAAGGAGGAACATATCTGAAAGGATGCTGCAAGAAGTGAAGAAATGAAGGTGATGAGAGATCAAATAGTACATTTTGCTAATTTCTGAAGGAAATGTCTCCCGCATTCGCTGGCTTCAATTTATCATCTCAGGATAGATTCGAGAATCTTCTACGTACTCTACTATGTGTTATGACTTATGGTGACTTATGTTCTCTTTTAGTTTGTGAACTATCAGGTATGAAGTGAAATCTAGCATATGACTTATGGTGACTTAGGTTCTCTTTTGGTTTGTGAATTATTAAGTATGAAGTGAATTATGGCATAACTACTTTATATTATGAAATATGGATTGTAAGTGGGATTAGATGTAGCATTTTGGTTTGATATAAAATATTTCGTTTGATGAGTTCTGAATTGTACTATTGGTTTTATGTTATTTCAAGCAAGTATAGCATACAAACAACAAAGAAAGTAAAAAAAAATCTGGTTGAACAGCGACGGGCTTGTTATCTATTGCCGGTCGGCAATGGCCAGTCTGTCGCCAACATCTTGTAGCCAATTGCTGGAAACAGCGACGGCAACATCTAATCCGCAGCCGTTCAGTGATTGATTTTCTTCCATAGCAGTATCTCGACGGACATAACTTCCATAGCTGTTCAGTGATGAACAATATTTCCATAGCGGTTTCACGACATATAGTATTTCCGTAGCCATTCAGCGACGGTCGCTGAATCCGTCGCCGATTATTCGGCTATGGATTTTCCATCGCTGGTTGAAACTGCTACGAGACCTACCGCAACAGCAGCCTTCCATCACAATTCGGGAACAACTACAAAAATAATTAGTTCTACTATGGAATTTTCTGTCGTTGTTCGGCGATTTTCTTGTAGTGATATCCTAACAAGTACTATAAAATGTAAAAAGGAAAAAGACCTATTTTTATAAGATGTGAAAATTACAAAAAAAAAAAAGTACATTTTACTCCATCTCTTAATCAAAGTGTTCGCCTTTTCTTTTGAGCCATCTCATTCAAAGTATCTCTTTTCTCTCTTTGGAAAAACTTAATTCTTCAAAAAGTGTGTATCATGCTACTCACATTTTATACATTCTTCTTAACTACCGTGCCTAAAAGAAAGGGACGTTTCGAACAAGATGTATGGAGTTATATAAAGAGTTAAATGCAATTTTTTTTTATTCTTTTTTATTTTTTATATTTTTAATCAACTTTCACACTTTTGCAACTTAGACACTACTTTTAAATTTTGGTGGATTAAATCACGAACTTTTATATTTGGCGAATTAAATCATGAAATTATAGCTTTTATAATTAAAATATTTCCTAAAATAAATTCAAGGGTCACAATGCTAATATGGACACTTATAGGGACTTTGTGGTTATGATGTGGACATCAAAATTAAAAACGACATGGAGTTTGTGATTTAATTTGCCAAAATAAAAATTTGTGATTTAATTTGCCAAAGTTTTAAAGTGTGTTGAAAATAGAGAACTTCCATGAGGAATTGCATAGAAGAGGAATTGCAGAGAAAGAGAAGCGAGAGACGAGAATGTAAAATTGGGGAAAATTCTTTTATTGCTATATTGTTGAAGAGTTGCTTACAGAAAATAGGAAAGGAAAACCTATTTATACTAGTTATGCCACGCAGGGCAACTATTAACTAGACTAGAAATGTAAATTCTGAGAAGTGCGACTTCACCAAGTGACCATTCCTTCTTCTTTTCAACTTTTATTATGTATCTTCTTCACACCCCCCCCCCCCCCCTCAAGATGAGAACGGAAGAAAAGGCGATCATCTTGAACAACACAATTGCAACTATAAAGAAAAGGCTTGGAATTCCATCCAAGTATCCAATGCAAATACTCCAAAAATAGCAAAAGAGGATAAACTCCTCCAAAATCAGCAAGGAGAGTTGAGAGCTGCAGAACTTCCCACCAAACTTGAACAAAGGATTACACAAAGCTTTTAAAAACTTTGAAAGTCTATCATGGTTGAGTCCTATACAAATGATCATTTCTCCATAAACTCAAGCACTTTGTCAGCAGCTTTTGCAAGAGTAGAACTCAAACAAGACAGGAGCAGAACATATCCAAAAGAGTGCATAAACTGAATCAATGTCTATGAATTAACATCGATTTCTTCAATTCTATGAACTACAATCCTCTCGGCAAACTGACCAAACAACCAAACTATCATATTACAATTTCTCATCCACCAAAAACAAGCTATATTATCACAAATGATTGTAGCTAGCAACTAACTAAACAGAATTACAAACTAAAATTCAGTCTCCCCTTCACTGTGAGAGCCAGAAAACTTAGAGAAAATTCAACCACTAGACACAAACCCAAACAACAAATGATCATAGTCATAAATCACAATATGATGATATTTAAACCTTCAAAGTAGATTAGCATAGCACTGCACCAACACAAGGTAAAGAACATGATCTAGATTTTGATGTTCATAGATCAAAAAACAGACAAAGACAAGAGATCATAGACTAAATCTTCAACATCAGACATTCTCCAGAAGAAGAAAGATAAAATCTCAACTTACGATTTCATACAAAGAGAAATGACTGAAAAGAAGAACCTAAGATTGAATCGATCGAAGGAGACAGAGTGAAAAACGCACTGTGGCGAAGCAAGAGAAACAGAGATAAACCTATCTCAAATAGAGATAGAAGACAAATTCAGAAAGAGAAGCTTAGATTCTCACATGAGATCTAGCTAAAGACTCCAATCAATCATAGATTGAGAAATAAACTTAAACCATAGAAATCACAACATACGATTTGAGAGAGAGAAGTTCGCAACTCGCGAAACAAACTAGAGATATAAGATCCACACGGATCTAAGAAAGACAACCAATCATAGGTTGAAACAAGCAAATGAGAGATATAATCGGTAAAAACCGAAGACAAACTAAAAATTAAACAATAGAATAAGTATTAAACTCTATACCAGAGAGACCAAACATCGCAACTTGCGATTTCAGAGGAAAGCTAGACAGAGATCAAATTAATTGGTAAGAAGTATGACAAAGGCATAGAAAACCTTACGAAGAAATTGATTGTTCCGAGAAATGCAGAGGCGCGGCGGCAACTCCTACTGAAAGCGAACGGTGCAGATCGAAAAACCTCAACAAAACTGAAAATTCGTAAAGAGATTAAGAGAGACACCGGAAAATGGAAAGAGAAACGCAACGACAACCTGACTCTTGATACCATGTTGAAAATAGATAACTTCCATGAGGAATTGCATAGAAGAGGAATTGCAGAGAAAGAGAAGCGAGAGACGAGAATGTAAAATTGGGGAAAATTCTTCTATTGCTACATTGTTGAAGAGTTGTTACAGATAATAGGAAAGGAAAACCTATTTATACTAGTTATGGTGCGTAGGGCAACTATTAACTAGACTAGAAATGTAAATTCTGAGAAGTGCGACTTCACCAAGTGACCATTCCTTCTTCTTCTTTTCAACTTCAATTTTGTATCTTCTTCACAGTTACTGTAATTTATACAAATTATAAAAATTGATTTTTTTTTTTTTTTTGCAATCAACCGTACGTATAGAAAAGTAAAAATTAATAGGCCTATTTTTTTTATTATTTTTTTTTTATCAGGTGTTGACCGAAAAGTATAAAGAGCAAGGCTTAGCGTTAGTTATAAATATAATGCCAAAATCTTAGCATTGTATAAACAAAATTGGCCGTATTATTTAGTGTTGGTAAAAAATACTGTATAAGGAACAATGTCCTTTTTTATCAGATGAAAAAATAATACTAGTATAGTGTAGATCGGATATAGCATAAATTAACGCTTACTAGAAATGCTCCCCTACCCACGGTGGGCACACTTAATGTGCCCATCGGTGATGTGGCAGTGTCACGTCTGCAATTTTTCATTTTAGGGTTTAGTTTTTTTATGTTAGGGTTTAGTTTTTTTTATAGTAGAGTTTAATTATTTTTTGTAGGATTTTTATTAACTTCCTTATATATTCCAATGCCACATCATCCGTGGGCACATTAAGCATACCCACACGGTGGGCATTGGAGCATTACTCTAACACTTACTAACATCGGTTGATCTATAAAACTAAACTCTCTCTTCTTCTTTTTTCAAGAATAACACCTTTGAGAATTTTTTATTCTACCTAGTCATATATTCATGAATTAAATTTCTACTTGGACAATCTTTAGTCTTTATGTATGTGAAGCACCGCTTACACGTAGCCCTAGATTAAATAGAATTTTAAATATATAATTTCTCATATGTTGACACCTTATTAATGCGAGGAGAAATATTAGTTTATAAATACAAAAATTCACCATTTCATATTTGATAAAGATATAATAACATATATTATGCGTACCTTGATGTCAAAAGCCACGGTAATGACAATATGTGGCCTAAACTCTCACACTAATCTCATGATCAAAGCTTTTTTTTTTTTTTGCGAACCAATCTCATGATCAAAGTTTTAGTTACCTTAATATTAGGTCACACGACTTAAATGCCAAGAAAAATGCCACATTCTTTTATGCCAAACACATTATTTAATTGTAATTTATTCCAATACTAGCTCAAAATAGTGAACACACAAACCCCATATCACATTAAATGCGTCGAATATTGTAACGATATCTAAAAGACTAAAACATCACAAGAAATAAACACTATCACAACACGTAAATTAAAGTGCAACTCTTTAAATACAAGAAGGATCATATAACATAAATCTAATATCAACCATCACTATTCCCCTCTCATTCAAATACAATATGAAGGTCACCGTGACTCGTAGTTGCACGGTCCGACCGGCCGAACCAACATTCAATGGCTCCATGCCGCTGACCGAGTCGGACCAAACCGGAGTCATATCTCATGTCCCAACAATCTACTTCTATAGGCCTTCCCAAAATTGGCTCACACCAAAAGAAACCATTTTCACCACCCTCCAAACATCATTAGCCAAAGCCCTAGTCCACTTTTACCCTCTAGCCGGCCGTCTACGCTGGCTAAAGGGTGCTCGATTCGAGCTCAACTGCAATAGCAAGGGGGCTCAACTCATTGAAGCCGACTCTGATACCATATTGAATGACCTCGGAGACTTCGCACCATCTCCCGATTTCCATCATCTCATCCCTCAAATCGACTACTCGTCTCCCATCGAAGAAATCCCTCTCCTCACCATGCAAGTCACCAAATTCCGATGTGGAGGCGTCACTCTCGGATATTCTATATCCCATGCCGTCGTAGATGGCCAAAGTGCGCTCCACTTCATCTCTGAGTGGGCCAGACTAGCGCGTGGCTTGCCACTAGGCGCCGCGCCTTTCCTCGACAGGAGGCTCCTCCGTGCGGGAGAGCCTCCTTCGGCCATGTCGCCGCGATTTGAGCACCCACAGTTCGACCCCCCTCAGCTTCTGTTGGGGCAGTCGAGCTGCAAAGAGGAGAGAGAGAAAGAAACGACGGTATCGATGCTCAAAATATCGAAAGCTCAAGTGCAACTACTGAAGAATGAAGCCAACAGAGAGCACAAAACGGCACGCGCCTACACCTCCTATGAGGCTGTAGCGGCCCACATATGGAGGTGTGCGTGCCGCGCTCGCAGACACGCGGCCGAGCAGCCGACCGCATTGGGGATCTGCGTGGACGTGCGCGGCCGCGTAAAGCCGCCATTGCCGGAGAAGTTCTTCGGCAATGCGATAATCGACGTGATTGCACGGGGGCGGTCGGGGGAGCTAGTGGCAAGGCCGCTCGGCTATGCTGCGGGAAGAATAAGGGAGGCGATCGAGGGTGTGACGAGCGAGTACGTGCATTCGGCCATTGATTTCTTGAAAAATCTCGATGATTTCTCGAGGTTTCAAGATATACACACGTTGAGGAGCAAGGAGGGGCCGTTCTACGGCAACCCCAACATCGGCGTGGTGAGCTGGATGGCGCTGCCGCTGCACGGCGTCGATTTCGGATGGGGAAAGGAGATTTACATGGCGCCGGGAACTCATGACTGCGACGGCGATTCTCTGATCCTGCCGGATTGCGGCGGCGGCGATGATGCACGTGGTTTGGTCGTTGCGCTGTGTCTGCAGTCTGCATGCATGGATGATTTCAAGAAATTCTTCTATCAGGATATTTAGTGGATTAATTTATTTTCTATATATTAATTGTTATGATGAAATTGTAGAATTTAGTAATTCTAATTATGTTAAACGTAAATAACTGCTCGACTAGCTTCATGATTTCCAGTTTCCATGTAAGAATTAATAAATCCGGGTCATCTGATCTTTTATGTATCTATGCAGTTTTAATATGGAAATGTGAAATCCAATAAACCTTTATTTCAAATCAGTATATCGTCGCCATTTTACAATAAATGTACGGTATATATATATATATATAGGGAGTGGATCCATAGAAACTATTTTTAGGTAGTAACTAGGATCATTCTAATTCATAGATAAATAGTAAATTAATGGACAGATTTAATCCACAAAAATCAGATGTGAATTAGTGAATAAATTAAAAAAATCGAGTTTGGGGCATAAAGGGAATATATGTTTTAACTTCCCAACAAAAATCATGGTGACTATTTAGAGATTCTCTAAATAAAATCATTCCAAAAATAAGAACCATGCACAAAATTCAGCCCCACAAAATATTATTACTAATATAAAAACACATAACATGTACTATAGCATAACGCGTGTATTAAATTTGCTTATTTCATTAGTTTTAGATGCTTATTACTTTGTTATTGATTTTGCTCGCTCTGTACTATACAAACTTGTAGGTCCCGATAAATAGTTATTGGTGTATGGGGGGGAATACATCAATTAGCCAACAGTTTTGACTTTTCAAAACGATTTGATCTTACTGAGTCGTCACTCAGTTTATCAGAGCAGTTTAGTTTTTCCAGCTCAGACAGTAAACTACTGAGCTTGCAAAACTAACCTGAGTGCGGAAGTTTGGTGGAAAGGTTGGCTGTGTTTCAAAACAGTTTTCAAAGAAAACTTTAGTTCAGACAAGTGTTCATGCAAGCTGTGAAAATGGCTAACAGTTTTCAAAGACAGTTTTCAAAGACAGTTTTCAACGACAGTGCACATGCAAGACAGGTTACAATGATGCAGGTTGTGAGCATGCAAAATGTGTGAATAAAGATAAAATAAATAGAGAAACACGAGGAGTTTTTATCGTGGTTCGGAGTAAACAGCTCCTACGTCCACGCCAGATCCCGTCGAATCTGTAATCCCTTAACTTGAGATTTTTCGCTCCTTTTACCACTGGTGGAGGTCCAGTCCAGATTCAAGTCTTTCTTCTAGACTGAATCTAGCACGTTTCTAGAGTCGTGTCTCTTCTAACTTATATACAATCTTGCATACAGACTTACTAACACTAAATGACTAGTGCTTCTATCCAAACTTGAAAGCTGTAAATAGCTATCGTTGTAAGGAATACAACTCAATCAACTACACTAGCTTTTCAACTTTGATGGTAGTGAGAGTGTGTGTGATGTGTTCTAGTAAGACAGATTCCAGATAGATCGGAAATCTACAATGATCAACACTTGGGAAAACTCTAGTAATTTCGAGTGTTGATTTGAATAATTTTCAGCTTGAGATTTCTGCAGCGTTTTAGCTTGAGTGTTGATTTTCCCGTGCTTCAATCTGGAATGAGTTGAGGTATTTATAGAGAAGCATTTGAAATAAAGCAGTTGGAAGTGTGTCAGGATTTGCAGATTCCGTACACTGACACAATTCTTGTCGTTGAGTGAGAGCAGGTTTCATAACCATAGCTCAGGTTGGCCTTCACAGGTTGAGCTTCCTATACCTCGAACTGTCTTTGGTCTTCTGTAACCTTCGCGTGAAATCTTCGAGTATTGTAAGAGCAGGTTACATAGACAGGTTACCTAATGGAACAGTATGACAGGTTTGAGTAGACTAGGTACAAGGTTGCTCTACCAACCTTGACCTTTACATGGCAACCTGTCCGGTTAGGCTTGACTGATCCTGAACACGGAGATCAGCCTGTTGCAATTAAAAATTTATATCTAAGTGTGGTTTCTAATAACATTATCAAAACTAAGTTTCAAAGGGTTCCCAACAAAACTCCTTTGTTAATCTTCTAATTTTTTTAATTCGTCTCTCTAATTGATGATAAGAATCTTACCTACACATTAGTTATTGCTTAATTATATATTATTTAGACAAAAACTTGGGTGAGGTCGGCCACATAGTGTGGCCGGGTCAAAGTGTCAATCTTTATACAGAAAAGTGTTAATCTATACGAATAAAAGTGTCAATCTTTAACATAATTATTTTACGAATAAAATGTCAATTTTTAAAAGTGTCAATCTTTATACAAAAAAGTGTTAATCTACACGAATAAAAGTGTCAGTGTTTTAGCCGTCCGCACGGTGCTTCTGGCTGACCTAAGTGTGTCCCTATTATTATTGCTTAAAACAATATAGCGCATTGCTTACAATAATCATTATTTATTATTTATTGTTTATAGCTTATAAACCATACGATAATCATTATTTATTATTTATTGTTTTATAACTTATAAACCATACGTATTCATTGCTACATCCCCATGTGCACTGTTTGTAATAATATTAGTTATATAAAATATACTCCCTCCATTTCGCTTAACTTGGCTCATTTGAATAGTGGCTTTTCTGGCACGCTTTTCCACGCTTCTTGATGATGGGTTTTAAAATGGATTTTTGAAGAATTATTTTTTTTACGGGATACTACGACTGTCGTAGTATCCCGTAAAAAAAATAATTCTTCAAAAATCCATTTTAAAACCCATCATCAAGAAGCGTGGAAAACCGTGCCAGCACAAGCCAAAAAGTTTTGAGCCAAGTTAAGCGAAATGGAGGGAGTACATGATTTCGAATTGCTTATTTTACTTTTTAAATTGCTTATTTACACATATCAAATTGCTTATTGTGTACATATATATATATATTACACATTTTGAATTGATTATTTACTTATTTCGAATTGCTTATTTACATATTTTTGAATTGATTATTTATGATAACACATGCTTATTTTTACTTTCCAAATTGCTTATTTATAATTTTCAAACTGCTTATTTACACTTGTGGAATTTGCTTATTTACACTTGTGGAATTGCTTATTTACACATTTCAAATTGCTTATTTACATATTAGAATTGTTTATTTACACATTTCAAATTGCTTATTTACTTATTTTGAATTGCTTATTTACACATTTGAAATTCCTTATTTACTTTTTTGAATTACTTATTTACATAATGCTTATTTTGTATATATATTTCAGATTTAATTCGAATTGCTATCTATTTTATTTGTATCATTTTAGAGTTTTGTTTCAATAAATAGAACTACACAAATTGAATAATTTAGATCGTATTTTGTTTTGATTTCATTTACCGAAGAAACATAAACATATTTGTAATTAATGGAAAATTCAATAAATTCAATACATACAACTTTTTCATAATTTACGGAATAGACGGTTACAAATGTAATCACGTTTATTACTCCCTCCTTTTCATATAAAATGACATATTTCAATAATGACTTGATAGGATATGGCCTAGCTACTAGGCCCAAGCATCGAGCTCAATATAATTGGGCTCCGACTGTCAAGCTCGGCCTATGCAGCTCGGCCCACTTAAGAGCCTTACTCAGCTCGGCCCACTTAAGAGCCTTACTTGGCTCGGCCCAAACAGCCCACCTAGGCCGAGTCCACTTCGGCCCACCTCAAAGGAACCTCTACACCAAGGCAACTCCTACATCGACTACAATTCAAGCTCTACAAGAGATATAGAAGCTCGGTGTTTATCCAATAAAGGAGGAGATCAAGCCAAAGAGTCCTAATAGGAAAAGACTTATAATCCTAGTCGAATTCCATATGCAAACACTTATAAATAGGGGTTTAGAATAGGTTGAAAGGGGGAGAACAATCTTTGTACAAGCTATACGCATATTAGCAATAATATTCATACTCTCTTTTGCTCCGTGGACGTAGATCTATTCCGGTAGATCGAACCACGTAAATCCTTTGTGTCCCTTTTCGTGTTCATTAAATCCTAGTTTTCGTGCATTAACTATCTTGTGAAAATAAGATCGATCACTGGCGCCGTCTGTGGGAACTGAAAATTTGTGAATCTTGATCAAATTTTACAAGTTTGCTACAATCACGATGGCCGGAAAATCAACACAATCTACTGCTGCCGCTAATAAGTCTGCCGCCGCCGCCGCCGCTGCTAAGGAGAAGGACGCCCAGCATAAAAACGCCCAGCAAACCACTCATGAATCAACCGAAGCCTCCAGCCATCCACCCAGCTCTAATCAAAGACGCCCCGGGAAGGAGCGTGCGCTGACTCCGGAAGGGCATATTGGAGATATCCCGGTGGATCAGTTCGGCGGACCGTTCCACCCCAGCCAAGAAGGTCACAGCAGTGGTCGTGACGGAGAGGAGGTCCCAAAGCTCCAGCCGCATGAACTTGAAGATGCAGTGAAGAGTTTCCTCGCATATAAAGGCCCAGAATTCCTCCAGTTCGTCAACCAACAAAGAGCTGGAAACTGGCATGGAGAACATGAAGCCACATCCCGTTCCCATCAGCAACACGACTCTCAAAGCATCGAAATCGTGAGCGACCGAGATGCGGCACCTCGTCAGAGGAGGTTCGATGACAAACGCCGAGGAAACTATAGACCTTCACCTCGGCGTAGCATTACCCTACCTCATCGTCACACTATTTCACCTCGGCGTGACGACGATCACCGAGGAGGGTGATTTACTGTCTACAGCAAGATCTCTACTCCCTTCACCAACAGGATACTCTACACTCCTCTCCCTGAGAAGTATTGAGTACCTCCGATTAAGCCTTACAACGGCTCATGTGATCCGAGGAATTTTCTATCCCAATATTAATACAATATGATGAATCAAGGTCTCAGCGAGAATACCTACATGTGTAAGGTATTCCCAGAACTGCTTGTCGATAATGCTCGTAGTTGGTTCGATAGCCTGCCTCCATGCAGTATCGGATCATACGCAGATCTACTTGAAGCTTTTGAACGCAGATTTTTCCAGAAAGCTGAGGCGAAAACCACCCCGGCTAAACTTCTTTCCATAAGGCAGAAACGAGGAGAGTCGATAAATGACTTTATGACCAGGTTTAATGAGGAAAGCCTAAAGGTTGATCGCCTGACCGACGAAGTCCTCATCTCCGCCTTTCAGAATGTTATCCAGTCCGGTGCACTCTATAAAGAGATCATCAGGGAAGAGCCTCGGACCTCGAGGCAATTGTGGAGTATAGCAGACCGGTTTGCACGTGCGGACAAAGCGGATAGGAAAAAGTGCGAGGCTGATAAGCCCGAACAGGCTGATCGGAGGAAAGAAGAGCGCAATGACCGAAGTCAAAGCCGCCGAAGTGCCCTAGATAGACTACAGAAAGGTCCCCTCGAATCCCGACTCGGACCTCGGCAGACCCCGGAGAAGCCCCAGTTTACACCACTGACGAAGCCGAGGACAGAGATTTATGAGCTTCACACCAACCTATTTCGGAGACCTCAGCCCATGTCACGTGGTAGATCGAAACACCGATCTAAGGACAAATACTGCCGATTCCACGAGGATTACGGCCATGACACGGAAGACTGCAGGGAGCTAGCTGTGGATATCGAGCACATGGTGCGCGACGGTACGTTTAGAAAGTACCAAAGTCGCGGCCAACATGATGCCCGACCTCAGGGTAGGGGAAAACGCAGAAACCGAGGAGGGAACAATTGCACCCCCCTATAACGACAAAAAGCCCAGGCCTGATGATGAGGAGGGAGACGAAGATCAACCCCAGATCAACAGAATCATTACTGCTATTACCGGACTCCCGCAAGGAGCAACGAAGTCGTCACTCAAGGCCGAGGCCAGAAGTCCCCCTACTGATGAACCTTTACAAAAAAGGTTTAAAAAAGACGAGGTCATTACTTTCTCAGAGAAGGACCCAGTGCCATCAATGATACCTCACCAAGATGCCATTGTAATCGAGGCAGTGGTGGCTAATAAGCTCATCCAACGAATCTTCATTGACAGTGGAGCCTCGGTAAGCGTGCTCTTTAAGGATTGCTTCGAGAAGCTCGGAGTCAAATAGGCTCGTTTAGTACCAGCACCAATTCCCCTGAAAAGCTTCGTCCAACAAGAGACACAAACCGAAGGGATAGTCCAATTACCAGTGACAATGAGGAAGCACCCATTGTCATCCACTAAGATGGTCAGCTTTTTCGTCGTTAAAGCAAACTCTCCCTATAACATTATCCTAGGAAGAGATTAGTTGGTCGCAATGAAGGCAATATGCTCGGCGTACCACCTAACAATCAAAATTCCATCAAAAATAGGGTGATTGTAGTTCGCGGCGACCAAAAAAGAGCAAAGGAGTGCATGCAGATCGCCCTACGAGGTGTTGGAACACCTCAGCATCCGCAGGCATAGCAATTATAGAAACCCGAAGTGTTGGAGGACAATTCTGCATTCTACGAGCCAATGGGAGCCGTTGCAGTATATGAAAACTGACCCGACTAAAGTCGTCAAAGTTGGCTTCGCTGGAGGGGCCGAACATCGCAAGCAAATTGTCCAACTACTTCGGGAATATAAAGATGTCTTCGCTTGGTCACCGCTTGACATGACCGGAGTTTCACCAAATGTTATCACACACCGGCTGAACATTGACCCCAGAGTAAAGCCAGTCCGGCAAAAGCAGTGAGTATTCGCAGCAGACCGGAACTAGGTCATACATGACGAAGTGCACCAACTGTTAGAGGCACGAATACTCTTTGAGGTCAAGTATCCGATGTGGAATGCTAACCCGGTGATGGTGAAGAAACAAGGAGGAGGTTGGCGAATGTGTATTGACTACACCGATCTAAATAAACACTGCCCCAAAGACTGTTATCCCCTCCCTAACATCGACAAGAAAGTCGAGGCTCTGGTCGGCCACAAGGTTTTCAGCTTCTTAGATCTGTATAAAGGATATCACCAAGTCTTGATGAGTGACGAAGATGCACCAAAGACAGCTTTCATCACTGACTTCGGTGTTTTCGCATATAAGAAAATGTCGTTCGGACTAAAGAATGCTGGAGCCACTTATCAAAGAATGGTGGACAAGGTATTCGAGCCCCACATCGGCAAAAATGTGGAAGTATATATGGATGACATCGTCGTCAAAAGCAAGGAGCCAGCCACCTATGCCGATGATCTCGAGGTCGTCCTCGGCCTCCTTCGGAAAGTCAACCTGAAGCTGAATCCTGAAAAGTGCACCTTTATGGTCCAATCCGGAAAATTTTTAGGATGCTGGGTTTCTCAAGAAGGATTAAAGGCTAACCCGTCCAAGGTCCGAGCTGTCCAAGAGATGAGGTTCCGGAGAAGATTCACGACGTGCACAAATTGACGGGCTGCCTAGCTGCCCTAAGTCGGTTCCTTTCGAAAGCCGCAGAGAAGCAACTCCCGTTCTTCGAGATTCTTAAGAAGAACCCAGTTTTTAAATGGGAAGAGGAACACAAATCAACGTTCGCCGACCTGAAAAAGTACCTCTCCAAGCTTCCAACCTTGTCGGTCCTGCACGAAGGTGAAACTTTATCCTATACCTCGCGGCTTCAGATGAAACTATAAGTGCAGTTCTAGTACGTGAAGAAAAATGTCGGCAACTCCCGGTCTACTTCATCAGCCGAGCACTCAAAGGGCCAGAGACGAGGTATCAGCCATGGAGAAGATCGCACTAGCATTAGTAAACGCTGTGAGGAGGCTACAACCTTATTTCCAGGCTCATCCGATACAGGTCCTCACCGACCTCCCACTTCGGCAAGTGCTATTGAAGCCTGAAGCTTCGGGCAGAATTGCGAAATGGGCAGTCGAGCTGGGGGAGCATGACGTCAGCTACTGTCCATGCAGTGTTATCAAGGCCAAGCCTTAGCTGACTTCCTTGTGGAATCTAAGTTTACAGAAGCACCGAAGCCACCCGATACCGCTTCGGATATTGTGGAGCCGACCCACAAGTCAACCGCCCAAACATTGTTGGAAAGTATACGTTGACGGGGCCTCTGGAAAATCAGGAAGCGGTGCGGGCATCATACTTCTTAGTCCAGACGAGTAGGAGATAACCTATGCACTTCGCTTCGACTTCCCGACCACAACAATGAAGTGGAGTACGAAGCCTTAATTGCAGGACTTCGCCTCGCTCAAAGTCTCCAAATACGAGCTGTACAAGTCTACTGTGACTCCCAAGTCATAGTCAGCCATATGCTCGGCACATACGAGGCAACGGGTGACAGAATGAAGAAGTATCTCCAAAAGCTAAAAGTCTGCAAGAAAGCTTCACCTACTTCGAGCTAGTACGAATCCCAAGAGGAGCAAACACCCAAGCCGATGCCTTAAGCAAACTGGCATCCTCGTCAACAAGCTCTCCAGTGGAACAAGTCAAGCATCCAAGTATAGACGAAGCCGAGGTCGGCCTCGTAGTTGACGATGATGCACTGAATTGGATGACTCTTCGGAATTATTTGGAGAAGGGCGAGTTACCCAGTG
The DNA here is from genome assembly GCA_001642375.2 of Mentha longifolia. Lineage (NCBI taxonomy): Eukaryota > Viridiplantae > Streptophyta > Magnoliopsida > Lamiales > Lamiaceae > Mentha > Mentha longifolia. The sequence continues at coordinate 20,973,979 of CM038111.1, forward strand.
ACAAGCTTGAGGCAAGAAAGATCTTAAGCAAGTCACCAAAGTACGTTCTACAAGAAGAATTATGTACAAAGTCATACCTTCAACCTCTTTTAAGATGTGTCGGGCCGAACCAAGCAAACTACGCGTTACGCGAAGTTCATGAAGGGTCATGTGGAAGCCATATCGGAGCTCGAGCACTATCAAAGAAGGTCATGCGCTGGGGATACTATTGGCCTACAATGTTCCAAGACGCAGTGAACTGGTCAAAAAGTGCCAAAAATGTCAAATCCATGGGACGGTGCCGAGATTACCTCAAACCGACCTCATAAGCATGCAAAGCCCGTGGCCGTTCGTGCAATGGGGAATTGACATCGTGGACCGTTTGATAAAGCTCCTGGACAGCTCCGGTTCCTCATCGTAGCCATCGATTACTTCACTAAGTGGGTCGAAGCCGAACCTTGGCAAAGATCACAAGCAAGAACGCCCTCAACTTCGTATGGAAGAATGTGGTTTGCCGTTTCGGTGTACCTCGCATCCTTATTTCAGATAATGGAACGCAATTCACCGATCGAACATTCAGAGAATGGTGTGAAGGGCTTCACATTCATCAAAAGTTCACTTCGGTAGCCCATCCTCAAGCGAACGGCCAAACCGAAGTTACGAACAAACAATAGTCAAGGGACTCAAAACCCGCCTCGACCAAGCCAAAGGAGATTGGGCAGCAAATTTACCCCAAGTCCTATGGTCGTACCGAACAACTCCCCGGACCTCGAACGGTGAAACACCTTATAGTTTGGTGTATGGAACCGAAGCAGTGATCCCGGTAGAGATCGGCCTGCCGAGCCCGCGCACTCTCCACTTCGAAGCCGAAGTCAACGAGGAAGACCTCCGAACCGAACTGGATCTGGAAGAGAAACGAGAGCTCGCCTACATAAGAGAAGCCAAATACAAGCAACAAGTAGCTCGGTACTACAACCAAAGAGTGAAGTACCAACAATTTCAAGTAGGCGACCTCGTACTTCGGAATAACGAGGTCAGTAAAGCGGAAAGGCTCGGCAAGCTTGAAGCCACATGGGAAGGACCGTACCGAGTTGAAGAAGTCCTCGGCAAAGGGTCGTACAAGCTCGCCCATTTATCCGGTGAGCCCATACCCCGCACATGGCACATTACTCATTTAAATAAATACTTTGTATAAGTGGAGGAGAGTGATGGTCGAGATTAGTTCATATAAGGTCGTAGGTATCGTGTCAGGTCGTCTTGTCAGTTGTTTACTTTTTGTTTACTTTTCCAAACTTTAATTTTTTAATAAAACTTTATTTTCCTTTATTTTTGTTCTAGTCCTTGCATATCATATCTTACATGTCTCTCTCTCCCGCTTATGCTTAGTATTCCGATTTTTTATAAACTTCGTCGAAATCCAATTTCCGAAGTGAGCTATTTATAGCCAAACTTCGTAGAAATCCAATTTCCGAAGTGAGCTATTTAAAGCCAAACTTAGTAGAAATCCAATTTCCAAAGTGAGCTATTTAAAGCCAAACTTCGTAGAAATCCAATTTCCGAAGTGAGCTATTTAAAGCCAAACTTCGTAGAAATCCAATTTCCGAAGTGAGCTATTTAAAACCAAACTTCGTAAAATCTAATTTCCGAAGTGAGCTATTTAAAGCCAAACTTCGTAGAAATCCAATTTCCGAAGTGAGCTATTTAGCGCCAAACTTCGTCGAAATCTAATTTCCGAAGTGAGCTATTTAAAGCCAAACTTCGTAGAAATCCAATTTCCGAAGTGAGCTATTTAAAGCCAAACTTCGTAGAAATCCAATTTCCGAAGTGAGCTATTTAAAGCCAAACTTCGTAGAAATCCAATTTCCGAAGTGAGCTATTTAAAACCAAACTTCGTAGAAATCCAATTTCCGAAGCGAGCAATTTAAAGCCTTTCGTTGAAATCTAACTTCCGAAGTAAGCTATTTAAAGCCAAACTTTGTCAAAAGACGAAGTGAGCTAGTAAAACCCTGATGAGGGTACTTAATAAACTCCATAATAGGAGTAAAAATAAAACGCGCGTATTGCCTAACCTTGTTAAAATAAAGGTACGAACTGCCTCTGCTAAAAATGAAGGCATCACCTTTGTTACAAGCGAGGAGAGCTACTTTAGTTTAAAACAAGGAGGCACACCTCGGTTAAAAACAAAGATACGACCTTTGTTTAAAACGGAGAAGAGCCTAAACCTCGTCCGAGACGAGGTAGTGCTATTCAAAGCCTAAACCTCGTCCGCAAACGAGGTAGTGCTATTCAAAGCCTAAACCCCGTCCGAAGACGAGGTAGTTATTCAAAGCCTAAACCTCGTCCGCAAACGAGGTAGTGCTATTCAAAGCTTAAACCTCGTCCGAAGAAGAGGTAGTGCTATTCAAAGCCTAAACCTCGTCCGCAAACGAGGTAGTGCTATTCAAAGCTTAAACCTCGTCCGAAGACGAGGTAGTGCTATTCATAGCCTAAACCTCGTCCGAATACGAGGTAGTGTTATTCAAAGCCTAAACCTCGTCCGAGGACGAGGTCGCAAGCCTACCTTTGTTTAAAACAAGGACCTTTTCCTATGTTAAAAATAAAGTAAAAGGCTCGAGCAAGGCTTATTAATCTGTTTTTATTAAGAACGGAATGTACAATTACATGGTGATCAAGATGAGCCCGGCGGCTTAGGCTTGCTACAACTAAGCCATTTCGAGACAAAATCGCTATCAACATTGAAGTTTAAAACATCATCTATACTAAATCTTCCTCGTCCTCGTCCTTGAGCTGCGCCTCGACCTTTACCGCGTCCTTGTTGGAAACTCCGACCTCGGCCTCGGCCTCGTTAAACAGCCAATTCACGGTCATAGAACTCCTTCGAATGGGGAGCAAACCTCGAACTCGATGGACCGGCAGAGGTTGATGAACTTGGACCGCCAGCAGTAGACGAGCTCGTAGAGGCTGCTTCGTCTCGGGCAAGTCGAGCAGCCAACTTCGGGCACCGAGCTAAGATCACATCGTACATACCGTCCACTCGCTTCAGCTCGGCCACCTGATCTCGGAGCTGCCAAGAGTCCGCCCCGTATCTTTCTTGATAATCCTTACACCGGGCAGCGACCTCTGTTACCCTTGCATCGACTTCGGAAATGGTTTTCCCGCCGTTTCGGCAGACGATAGCCTCGTATTCAGCGTGCTCCTCGGCGATCTTATCATCTTCTTCTTTCAAGGCCTCATACTTATCTCCCAGCTCCAGGAGCCGAGCTTCGAGCTCGTCATTTCTGATTTGAGCGGCTTTAAGTCTAACGTCGGCCTCGTCCTGGATATGGTTAGCTTGGTCTTTCCAACGAAGAGCTTCGACATTTTAGCTTCAAGAGCCCGCAATAAGTTATTGATTTATGCAATGTACGGGGAGGCATCGAAAATTGTGGGGGAAGACTACAACGCAAAGAAAAAAGTTTTAATTAAATGTTGAAATTTTATTAAGGCCACAAGGGCGAAAGTCAAGCGACATCCTACCGATGCCGCAGTAGAAAAGCCCTACACAAAAAAAGAGAGAGAGAATATACAGAGGTGATCAACTGACCACTTCAGCATTCTACTCATTATGACGAGGGGCCTCGTCGTCGTCGGCATCGC